>JAAAKQ030108747.1:33440-49219 GCA_010016005.3 Zanna intricata
CTGGATGAAAATTTTCCGAATGTTCGGATATACGCGCGCGTGGGCGGGCGGGCGTGTGTTTGTGTGTGTGTGTGTGTTCGGTGTCGCACTGTAAATCACTTTATATCTCCAGAACTACTGGTCCGATTTTGACCAAACATGATGAAATTTAACTCTATATATGAGGCGGACAATGATGCCGTTAAATTTTCAACTGATAAGGACAAAAAAAGTGGCTGAGGCTGTAGAACAAGGCCCCTCTGAAATACTGAGAGATTCTCTCTCAGTATTTCGTCTAATAAAGGTCATATTTTTCTGAGGTACATCAGTTAACAATTAAACAATAATAATATTTCCAAAAAAAGTTTTGAAAACTCACACCTCAATCCAAAAATATGCTCTAAACTAGTGGCTAAGTGGGTATTCTGTGTCAATATTACCCCTCCCCTAACAAAATGCGTAGATAAAAAGCTTTCAAGATTTTAGGGTACTAACATTTTTTCTTCTTGAAAATGTTTTAATTTATTTTTATCTGTAATATTGGCTTGTTATTAAATTGTTTCCATTGAACATACATCCAAAACGAAGAATATAAGTATAGTCAGTGTAAAATCCAAAGGAATACACTAAAAGCAATTTAAATTATAAATGTGAGCTTACTTTAAAATTTTCAAAGATTAAAGAAAGTTTTCTTATAGAAAATGGATGAAGCTTTTTTTATAGCTTATAGAAACTAAACTATTGGTAGGTCGATATTATTAATATAATTTTATAACATTTTTATGCATATTATACGGTATAGTAACAAAATAATAAAAATTTTTATGTAAAATTTAATAGAAATGTTTTGATGTGTGCAGTTTAATATATTAACATAAAATGCTACATTTTTATAAAAGAATTTTCTCATTTTATTATGAAATAAATATATCTTGTACTTATTAAATTTTTTGTTGTATCAGATACTCTTATCAATCCCTACTAATAAAAAAAATAAAGTAATGAATAACTAGTAGGGATTAAGGGTTAACCAAAAAAATTCTTATTTAACGGTATCTTTGATTTTTATTCACATTTTGTATTATGATGCCAACATACAATTTTAAATAATTGTTTAACAATTATTTCTGAATTTAATGATTTATTAACTTGATAAAAATTTTCGAAATATTTATCATTTATTACATTAAAATGTTTTTTTTTTTTTTTTGTTTAACCTCCGGAATCACGTTAAGGTATATCTTCAGAGGATGAGATGAATGAATTGTAGCGTATGTGAAAAATGCCATGTTTGCCGGCATCCGTGGCCGAGTGGTAGCGTCTCAGCCTTTCATCCGGATGTCCCGGGTTCGAATCCTGGTCAGGCATGGCATTTTTCCACACGCTAAAATCCATTCATTTCATCCCTCTGATGATATACTTAATTGTGGTTCCGGAGGTTAAACAAAGGTGCGTAATCAAATTAAAAAGTTTAAAAATAGAAATGTTATTCTTACTCGTATTCTGCTAAATGACTTTAAAGGTATTTAAAAATTACCTTCAACAGTCGTTTAAAATTAAATAATTTTTTTTTTTTAATAAAATCGGTCATTGTATTTATTTATTAATACAATTCTTACATACTTTAATTTTCTTTATAAAAATATGTAACATCCTTAAATTCACTTTGGCGGTTCACCTGCAGTTTTTTCATGCACTGGATATGACCTCCATGCAAATATAATACACTTTTATAAAAAAAAATAAATTAATAAAATAAATTGCTAATGAAACTGAAAATTTTATCTGAAATATTTAATAAATAATTATAATTTATATAATTTTTTCTTAACTATTTCGTCTTTCAAAAGAAAAACTCGGAAGTCTACGTTATAATTTGTTACATAATATATGCAACCACTTTTGATAGGCATGCGGTAATAAAGGACGATCTCTACTAAATTGTATGGATATCATTTCATCTATTCTTTTTATTAAAATTAAAGTAATTATACACTATAGAACCGAAAAATTTTACCGGTTATATTTGGATTTTTAATTACATTAAATTATAATTTAAGAATATTTTTAATGGTTAAAACTTATAATGGTTGTTTTTTCTTATTCAACAAAAGCCATTTCTTTCTTAGTTTCGGTTTAATTCTGTTACACTCAAAATTTATTTTAATGATTCTATTTTCAGTTTTAATACATATTTTTTAAATTCTATTTTTATTTTTTTTATCACACACCACGTATAAATGAAATATATTATTCAGATTGAATTCTAATTTTCACATATTACTTCGCTACTCTGAAGATTTTTTTTTTTTTAATAAATTCTGACGTATTATATTTTCTTTTGGTTAAAAAATTATTCATTTTTTTATTTTTGTAAATTATTTTTACATTTTGGCCGACTATATTTTTTACGATTTATTAACTATTTTATTTTAATCATAAATTAATACCTTTTAAATTAAATAATTTTTTTTTTATTAACTTTTAATTCAAAACTTTTATTCCCTCTTTTTTTTATTTGTATGTCTATAATAACATCAATTTCTTTCAACTTAAAACGCCTATTTCGTTTAATGAAGGGAAAGCAAACTCTCTTTAGTCCATAGACATTCCTTAAAAAATTATTTTTCAGATATATACTCAAAATTTCAAATCAAATTTGATGGTGATAAATTTTCTAGATCAAGGCCGAGTTTACGTAGATGAAATAAAATTGTCTAGTGTTGTATAATATGTTTCTTATTGTTGTACAATATAAGAAAAGTAGTTACAATTTATACATTACCAATTGCTATGAGATTAAGGTAGCCTCCGGTGTTTGTAAGATACATATATATACTAAGCAAACAATAAAAATTAGTGTTTGGACGTTCCGCGATACCGTTTCGATTCTATTTAAACAAATATTTCATTATTTCCATAAATGTTAAAAAAAAATATAAATACTAAAAATTAAAAAACATGACTGTCAAAAAAAAATTGCTGAAAAGCATTACTCTTTTGTTCTGGTTTGGTTTTATCGTGATTTTGTATTATACTAGCAAATACCCCGTTTGAATTTTGAAAGTCGGAAGATTGGTTGCGAAGATATAACAGCATCTCCGAAAAACCGTGATCTATAACATCGAGAGTGTACCTAATATATGCAAAAATTTGCCTTTTGCTACAAATACCCAGTTTGAATTTGAAAATTGGAGAGTTGTTTGCAGAGATATTATAAGAGCACTCCATTTCACCTCCCAAAACAGCGCGCCAGGGACACCGTTTGTTATCAACAGTTGATGTCAATGATTGCTCAGCCTCGCACAAGGTGCTCACACAACCTCACCACTCTAGTCTCACAAGCAGTTACCACAGGAAGCCCATTATTATTAAACATAAATTTCTTAAGTTTGTTTTTTAATATTATTTTATTTTATTTAACATAAATTTAATTCTATTATTTTTGTAATTTTATACAGCGACTGATTTGAATTATTCAATTCAAACCCAGCTAACACAGTGATAGAGGTTCACAGTTCATTACTTCATTTCATTAAAGTTTGTGCTTCAACCGTCAAATTTCTACTAATAAAATATATATTAATTTTTATACAGTCTATAACACTCCCGGAAACGTAAGGATTCCAACACGGGATCATTAATTTAAATTAGTTCGGCTGTTATGTAGCTACAGTGTAATAAACATCTATACATACATATACACACACCCTAATAAAGAACATGCTTTCTATGTTCCTAATGATCGAAATAAACGTTAAAAAATCCCGTCAAAAAATCATATGATATTTTGTTTTTTAAATGTTTATAAACAATAAGCAAGAAGAAGCAACAACAAAAAATAAGAGCAAGAAGAAAGAACATGCTCACATGATCAAACATGCTGCCCGTCAAAAAATCGTAAGATTTTTTCTTAAATGTTTATAAACAATAAATACAACAGTAATAATAATTACAAAATAAATTTTTTATTACCGTAATTCATTCATTTAATATTGTAGCAAATCTTAAAACACAAACTATTTTCGATGCAAGTTTGTCGGTATTAAAAATACTATCGATTATCTAATTACAATATGAATTTTTTGGTCTTTTTTATGTTAAACGTAGGAAAAAGATCGGTTAAGTCTTCTCAGAGAAAATAGGGTTTTGTGAGCATTATGGATCCATTACAAAATACTTCCATTAAAAAAGAAGTAACCGAAATGGGTTTTGAATGTTGTATAGCTAATTTTCCACTTTTTTTTATTATAAATAGTCGGGAGATACTGTTAACTGGGTTTACTGTTAAAGTCAGAGAAATAAATCGATATAAGGTGAAACATCAGTAATTTTAACAGATATAATTTTGCTTCTTTTTAATGCTCTACGTCAAATAAAACACTGAAAATTTTACAAATAGATCGAAATTAATAAAACAAAATCAAACTGAATTTAGAATCCAATAAGTTACTTAGAGCAATTTTTTATTATTATTTTTTTTTAATTGTAATTGAGCGATAGTTTTTAAAACATTCAGGATGTAAAAATGGAATTTATATAGTCTTAGAAAGGTTGACATGAAAACGAAATTTTAAGTTTTAACGAATGAAGTAAAAAATACATCATTGGAGTACAACGCAAGGAAGAAGGATGATTAGAAACTGTTGACAGATGAGGATGAGAATATGGAAAATAGGAACATGAAAATGGGAAATAACAACTCTGTTCTCGACATCAAAAACAACTACTGAGCGACCTATATTTGATTAAAATGCTTCGTGCCTCATAATAAACACAAATAAGAGGGTTTATATCCCTAGAAAAAAAAAAAACTAGTTAAATTTGCATTTAAAACCCTTTGATAAAATTGAATGTTTTAGTTTATTCGTAACTTTTTCTCTGGAGAAAGAACCTTTAAAAAAAAAAAATAAATAAATAAATATTATGGTTCAGTATGAAAAACTGTTATCAATAGAATAATAGAATCTACAACAAATTACGTAGTGTAATTTTTGTAACGCAGGTATAACTTAAGTTATTTCACGCAATTTTTTTACTTCAATAGGCAAGCGTGTATTAACGTTTTTTAATTTTATTTAACAGAATTTTACTTGATATTAAATATATTTCAAGGATATTTTTTTTTTTACAAGGTGGGTGGAGAGATTAACCGTAGAAAGCTGGTTCGTTCCGTTTTAAAAGTCTTCAATCTGCATTGCGGTACAATCGTAATCGAGGGTCAATGGAAGGGAAAGTTTTCAACTGTGATACATGTTTGGAGAAAAGTTTACATAAAATACGGAACGAAAAGCAGGCAAAATCATATTGTTCTTTATGATCCACAACGTATTAAAATGTAAGGTTTGTCTTAGTAGTAAATATTATATAATGTTAGTAAATATTAAGAAAGAGATTTCTCAACTTATAACGTTTTTAACTATTACGTCATAATATATGTTATAAACATGTAAATTCTTTAATTGTATTTAATAAGAAATTAAAAAGTTCTTAAATACATTTAAAATTATTTAACTAAATCCCTTGGTTTGAAATTTCATTACATTTCCATATTTCTATTGGCTTTTAAAATAGTGCAATTGAACATAACTATTACCAGATGAAATAATTGAGATACAAATAATGAGCCGAGAACAAAAAAAAAAAAATAACCAGTAGCGTGACTGGCCAACAGAAGTGAAAACAGTGGGTACCGATCATTCGTTAATAATTATATTTGATTCTATTGCCGATTCTAATGTATATGATGTGTTAATTAAATAATTTTTCTAATAAAAATGAAATTGGTTTTCTTTAATAAATAAATGTTAGAAAACATTTGCAGTTTAATAATGAATTATAAAATTTCTTACAATATATTATTACATTATATTATTATTCTTTTATGTAGTGTTTATATTATTTTGCTATGTTATTTTTACACTAAATTTAAACAATTATTTTAAAATTAATTTTATGTAAACAATTTAATAAACATTTAACTATACACAACCACATCTACAAAACAAGTTGCTCCAGAAAACTATAACAGTCTTTCTATACTGTTTATTAATGTAATGTAATGCTTATTAATGTACTGTGCCTATTAATGTATAGTAAATGAGTACTGGTATAGAGAAAGAGAGAGAAAAAGAGCGGGAGAAAGAAAGAGAGGTTGAATTAACTTCTTTCTCTAGTGCACACTGATGCAAACGTATATGTGCATATGCGTAAGTATACAGAAACAGAGAAAGAGAAAGAAACAGAAGTGTATTGGGAATCATCGACGGATCATCGATGTTTTTTCTCCTACCTCTCATTCTATATATTACATTATACGCATATATGTATAAATTCTCGCTCCATGTCTTTCTCTCCTATATATATATATATATATATGCTTAGCGTCTCATGACGATTTTTGATTACTGCTTTTTTCTAAAAGCAAAAGTCTATTACAAAACGTCCGGCACAACGCGTCAAAAAAATGTTTTCACTTCAAAAAAAATTTAAAAAATTTAATTTTGGCCGGAAGAAATATAGCAATGAGTTAGAAGTTAAATGCGTAAAATTATGTATAATTGTTACGAATTATGGAAACAGAATATAAAATAGGAATCTAGAAAAGCTAATAATAAAGACATGAGAAATTATGAAAGAGTTAAAAATAAAAAATAGAGGAAAGAAACGTTTGTAGGATAATCTTTTAAAAAGAAGAAAAAAATTAAGACATCATCGAACTCCGGGTTGAAAAACTAATTTATTTAATAAAAGTATTAAGGAAAGGGAAAATTAAATAATTTATGAGAGATAAAGGAAAACGGAAGGAAGAAAACTGAAAAAAGGTTATTTTATCGACAGAAATAGAAATACAACTGTGGCGCAACTTTTACGCAAATAGAGCTTTAATTTAATTAATATTTTCATAAAAAAAAAAAATCCATAACGTCAGTTAAAAAAATAAAAAGTTATCCACATTTATTCCATCATCATATTATTCTGTGCAATCCATATTATAATTGGAATGTACAAATAGATATTTATAATACCTATCATCAATTTCCTTTCATATCTGTTCATTTAGTTTAAATCGAAGTCGAGTCATATGTTATTTTAATGATCTAATATCAAAGAGAAGCTCTAATTACGATTTGTGAAATGAATTGTAAGAATTACATTTTAAAAATTAATTAATAATCGGTCAAGTACAGAACTAATAAATGTTAATAAATAAAGATTAAAAAATAATCTAATAAGCTAAAAAAAATGTATGTCCATCTATAAAAGATGACAAAAAGGCACTGTTTCAAACAAAAAAAAAATTGGGTCAACTGATATGAATATGAACAAATGGAACAACATAATTAAATGCATATTTAAACAAATGACAGATTCAAATTAAATCTAACATCATTTCAATATCAGTGTATAGATAATATGATGTATTCAAGTGCAGGCGCGTGTATATATGTATAGCATGCGAATTCAGATGTAATGTATGTAATATTGTTTCCTTTTATCCATTCCGTATAATATAAATGTACCCTACATATTCAGCGGTGTGACTGAAACTCGGTGACTGCACAGCAATATAAAAGGATTTTGAACATGAATAGAGAACGTTTCAGCTCATCCAAATCTATATAGATTAGTTTTACTATAGACCACTGAATGTTCTTTATTTTGATTCCATAAAATGCAATGTATATCAATATTTATATATATATATATATGTAAGAATTATATTTTTAGGTGTTAATTCATTATTTTAATATAAGTCGGTTTTCTACAAACCTACTGCCGGGTCTAGGTGTGTGCGTATAGACAAACCGTCTTGTCAGGCCTGACGTAGCTGCAGATGCAGTGCAGTGTTAAGAGTAAATGTACCGGTGAGACAGACTACATGTCAACAGTCTGGAACAGACTAAAAACTACCCAGCAGTTGTCTGGGCACTCGATTAAGATCCACGAGGGAATGGAGAGAGATATGGCATACCAGGAGATGCTTACAGAGGGGCAGATGCGCTGGGACTGAGTGAATAAAGGAAGATGGTCGTACCAGCTAATTCGCAACATTAGGACCGTGGATCAGGAGGGAATTTGGTGAACTAGACTATTAGTTCACTCAGTCTCTGACTAGTCACGGCGATTTCAAAACCTACTTGCATAGTAAGAAGAGGAAGAAAGACACCTCGTACCCCTATGTGGTGAGGACAAAATACGAGATATTTCCCCAAGTGGATGCAAGAACGGCACAAACGCGAAGAGAGAGTGGGGCCAGTTATGGTGGATAACATAATCCCAAAAATGCTTCTTAATGGACGTGAATTTGAGATAATTAAAAACTACGTCGTTAACAAAATACAAAAGAAGGATAAGGAAGCGAGGACCATTCAGGATGACCAGAGCGGCTGAGGAAATATCCTCTTTTTTGGAGGCGGAAGAGCAGTTCCGGAGAGCGACGGAGGGGATATACAGCCTCCTGCAGAGCCGTCTTTTGTCCGCGCTTGCGTGGATGAGTGGCGTGATGATGCACGAGGACTCTGAATAGCCTGAGCTCGAATGGACCTCCCAGGACTGTGTAATGCTTAATTGCAGCTACGGCTCCGGGAAGGAGTTGGTGAGATAGGAGGTTTAGTCAGTAGGGCACAGGTACAGATATGCACATTAACATCTTGCGGAACCAACCTGTTAGCGAGTTCTACACTTCGCTGGTAAATGGGGGAATCTGCAACTCACCAGGGGAAAAATTCACCATATTTTTAAAAATAAGTATAGTGAAATAAAAATCTACTATTTATAAATAAAAATAGCAGTATTTAGTGATATTAAGTTGTCTCCTTTCTAAACTCAAATTTTAAAAAAATATATAATTTTCTCATATTACACCAAACCGAAAAATCAAGAAATAAAACAATTTATTATTCTGAAATACTGTGTATTATTTATAATTGATAAAACTTAAATTCAATTTCCTAATACAATATATATATATATATATATATATATATATATATAATTTTGTGGCTTGAAAATCTCCAAAACTACTAAATCACTCAAATTTAGATACGCTGTATATCTGAAGTTGAGCATTTGAAAAATTGATGAAGATTCTTTAAGTCGTTCTTGAGATACGTTCAGTTTTAATGTCAAAAAAAATTTGAGTGGGGGCATTTAAGAGGCGTGATTCGTTATACTGCAAGTTGGAACTTTGAAGTTTAACTTCTGCGTTAACTATGTAAAATATATTAAGCTAAATAAAAAAATAAAAAGAATAAAGGACAGTCTTCTTACACCGAATTTCCTAAGACTTTTTTTTAATTTTATTGCGGAAGTATTTTTTTTTTTTTTTTTAATAAGACAGGAGCTAGCAGATCGAGAATTAAGACTAATTTAAGGTAAAAAAGTGATTAAATTTACCAATTCATGTTTAACTGAAATGAGTGAAAATAACATTAAGAATATTTTCAGTTGTAATTTTAGAAGTATTCACGAGAGGATTTTTCATTAAATCACCTTATACAATAAATAAAGTAAGACCATCTTACTTTATTTATAATCTAAGAAAAAAAATAAAAATAGTTATTTAGAATTTACATAGAATTACTGCAAAATGTTTCAGTTTTATGTTTTTTACGTTTGTCAGTTTTTTAAAATTATATAATGTAATCAATAAGTTTTGGAAATTTTTAAACTGATATTTCTTTTAAAATGATAATGTCATAGAAACTGCGAGAAGGGTATCTGTTATATTTCCATTTTGTTCACGTTAAAACCAGTAAAATTAAAAAATGATGAATGCTATTTGTGGATATTGATTGTCATTTTACTAGTCGATAAAAGTAAAGCGAAATAAATGCAACCGATAAGCAAAAAAGAACTCTACGAACGTTTAAATTATAATATGCAATTTCCGTTAACTACTGTATAAGAATTTTTTTTTCTTTTTTTAATATGTTTTTTCATCAGTTTTTCCAGGGGAATCTTATTTAGGGTGTCTCAATATTCGTACAAAACAAGTATCCTAATTTTTACTAAAGTGTAAACATGAGTATATGCTATCATTATGAACGAAAATTAAATTAAATCCAACTTTATTTTAATCAAATATAACTTGAATGTACAACTGAAATCTTGTTACATACTTATAAATTAAAATTAATTATACTTAAAAATCTAATTTTTTCCTACTAGGAAAAAATAAAAAGTAGTTACAAAACTAATTATAATTCAATCTTTACAAACTTAATTTTTGTATTTCTTTTTAATTCCTTTTTTCGTTGATTTTTTAATAAAGAAAAAACGGCATATTACAAGAAAGACTGTTATTAAAAGAAAAAAAAAAGAGGAGAAATTTTGTGCCACTAATAAAAATTTTAACATTGTAGAGTGCGAGTTGCAGGAAAGAAAGATGGAAATGTACGAGAGTTATGTTGGAAAGCAGATTATCTTCAAGAGTTGAAAATACCATTTAGATGAGATAAACTTACGACAGATGGTGGAACATTCAGTTACAATCTGCTACACACAAATAAAACACTTATATATATATATACATAAATATAAAATACACACACGCGCACGCGCGCACACACACATAAACACAAAATTACATTTATATAACTATCGCCTAAGTTAATAGAAGTTCTTACAGTTTGGTAAATCCCAATAAATAACTCTAAAGTTTGCTAATTTATTTAATTTAGTTAAATTATTGTTAAACATTTAAATAATTTGTTCAACAAGTATTAATATATATAAAAATGATACTTGTCATCATTCACTTGTAATTATTTTCAGTTAACATTTAATTAAATCCTTTTTCCAGTTAACTTTTAAAAAGTCTAATTTTTTTTTACTTTTTCTTCATCTACTTGTTAATGAATTGTACACTGCTTACTTAAACATATTGTTAGGTTTTAGTAGTTATTTTATTATTATTTTTTTTATTAAATTTTATTCATATCTGTAAAAAATAAATCAAGGAGATATGATATTTATATTATACAAGTAAATATCTGAGCAGGGTGGAGGAGAAATGATCTCAACTAGAAGAGGCAACTTTAAAAATTTAAAGGTGGATAACATAATCCAAAAACATTCTTCTGGATGAACATGAATTTGAGATAATTAAAAACTATGTCGTCAACAAAATAAAAAAAAGGATCAAGAAACAAGGACCATTTTGGAATAACCAGAGCGGCTGAGGAAAAGTCCTCTGTTTTGGAGGCGGAAGAACAGGACCGAAGAGCGGAACTGGAATAATAGTAAGCTGTTCATTTTTTTTTTGTTGAAATCACGAAAATTAAATTAAACTGTTCGTTAATGGTCAAGAAAAAATGATTAAAATATTTTAATTCTCAAAATGCCAAGAATTATAAAAATAGAAATGATAATTTAAATAACATATGAAAATAAAAATGAAAATAATGAATCTATATTAATAGATGATTCACGGACAGGAAATAGTTTTTTTTTTATTATTATTATTATTAGGAAGGTTATTAAAAATAGTAAAAAACAGTATCATTTTAATTACTTCATACATTTATTTTCATTAATATTAGTCTACTATTGATTTATTTCAATTAGAATAGTTAAATTCACTATTTCGTATATACAATAAATATTTCAATATCTATAGCAAATATTCTTATTTCTATAAAACGTATAAATTTCGGTATTTACAAGTGATTCGGATAACATGATGAAGTAATATAATACATGGACGGACGACACATACAGATTAAGACTACACCAGTTTTAAAATAGTTACTTTTGTATTTCATAATAATGAAATTGTGTACTATGCTCTTTAATGGAATTTACGTCAGGTTTTTAATAATTAATTTTGAGCTATGACTAATGTCGCGATCTTAGTACTGATAAAAATAATAAATATCAAAAACCCGAAAAACTTGACTTCAATTTACCCGAAATTCTTTATATAATATTATTATGAGAACCAGTAGAAAAGTTTTGTCAATGTATTTATTCCGAAACGCGTCAACGTATGATAAATGAAAGGAACTAAGAAAGGTAAACAGTAATTCAATTTCAATAAACAGAAACTCAATAACCTTGATCCAATTAAATCATGTTTAGGAAATATACCCAAGATCAGACATCTTTTGTCGTGATGTCTATTTTTAAACAGAATAAGAATGTTGAAGGAATCTATAAGATGATAGATCTATAAAATTTATTTATTTAAAATAAATTTACTTAAGTAATATTATTTATTATAATAATAAAGATTTTTTTGTTTTTTCATAATGACATCAAATCCGTTTATAGTTAGATCTGGACTAACATATTTATTTAACTATTTTTTTTTTTGTTACGAGATATATTGCTTTCTTTTTTTTTTTACTGCCTCTGAATGAAGTCAATACTAATTACAGTTTAGTAGTAGCATGTTTCTAGTAACTTTTGTCTATTTACTCTTAAGCCAGTAATCCGAACAACGGATAACGAACGTCGATAATATGATCATTTAAATGTAATTGTAAGTAAATACAACTTGAATCGGATTTGAATATGAGCTCTACATATTCAAGTATTCGCTCTTCATGAGCGTCACGAAGGAACTGTCATAATAATTGATGAACTAACCATTCCATTCAAACCGTGAGTTTAATATTGTTTTAGATGATTACTATAAGTTCTTAAGTTTTCAATTTAATTAAATTTTTTATTCACACCTTTTTTAATAGAAATAAAAAAGATTCTTTATTTAATGGAACCAATAACATATTCTACTATTTAAAACCCAGATTTTAAATTTAAGTTATTTTAAAAGATTTTTATTAATTATTTAAGAACAGATTTCGTAATAAAAAAAAAATTTAATGAAAAGACCTTTTAAAGACAGACACAATTTTTAAAGATTAAGTAAAAAGCACAGCACAAATTACTTATTTCCTTTATAGAAAACTGTAAAATCAATGTAAAGTATATTAACTAATAAATATTCACAAAGCCAAGATAGCAAAAAATTAAGGTATTTTAACGAAAATTGGTTGTAATAACGATTATGTAAAACTTGATGTTAGTTTTATGTTCTCATATTTCATGTTACAGACATTAATGACCAATATTTTATTTTAAACAATTTCCCAAAAGCAATATTAACGGACAACTTTATCTACGATTATATCCACCCCGTTTGTAAAATACCTAACATTTTCTAAAATGTTAAACTAAAACTGACCAGAAAAATTCAGAAAAAAGAAAACAATCATTATTTATAAGAGCGTTGTTAAAATTTAAATTTTCAGAAAATACTTAAAGAAATCTCACAAATCTACCAGGGTGTTTAATACGAAGATTTTGATAATACACATAAGTGTATTTTTTTGTAGCGTGTGTGAAAAATGCCATGACTGACTGGGATTCGAACCCGGGGACCTCCGGATGAAAGGCCGAGACGCTACCACTCGCGCCACGGAGGCCAGCTGTAAGTGTTTATGGCGTAAATACATTTCTAGGAATAAAGAATTTGAATCACACTCGCAGACGATTCCCTCATTAAGTACTCATCTAGAAATTAATTTAGGTTATATTAGGGCAAATCGATATGATACTTTTATTATACAATATTGTAATTTTTAACGTAATTCAGCACCTAATTTGAGTTTAACCAGAATTATATTGGGATTTTCAAACAAAATTTCTGTTTTCTTAATTCATTATTATTACTAGTTAAATAGCTAGGGTAGGATCGTAAAATGGATGTTATAAATAAATACTTGCTATGACAGCTTATTTTTTTTAAATTAATTAAATTCGATTTTCATTAGTTAACAAAACAAGCACAGTCAGGAAATTTAAAAAAATAAAATTTTAATTTGAAACGACCGAACCAACAAAATAAAAGATATCAGGATTCTGTAAACTGAATTTTTTTCAAATACAAACGACAATCATTATAGAACTTGTCCAGTATGTCAGTGAACTCATTTCATATGATAATATGAAAAACGAAACATTTCACCTAGTTAATTAATTGTAAACAATGATATTAAATGTCTGCCATTTAAATCTACACCACTAGAAAAAAAAATTCTATAAGGCTATAAGTATGAAAGATATATATATATATATACCAGTATGTATGTATATATCATGTATATAATATATATATATAATATATATATATATATATATATATACACACATACTGGTATAAATTTTAAAATATGAATTAATTTATATGAAAAAAACAAACAACTTACAATACCAGACAACTTACAACAGTACCAGATTTTCAATTCCCTACCGATTAATTTATTTACATCTTGCTCCATAATTAACTATTTTATCGACAAAATTTTTGGAAATATGTTTTTCCTACTGACGACTCTTTTACATTACAATAAAATAATACACAAAAACATCTATTAAAAAAAGAAAAGAAAATTTTAATATCATATGTAAATTTATCTAATATAACAGTTATTACTGAACATAAATTTCTGCATAAAATTAACTTTACTATTACACATTTCTTTAATATTGTTAAAAAGTTGGCTTAAATACTTTTTTTTTGCAAACAACTCACAATTTTTTTTGTAAAAATATATTTTGCTTTTTTAATTTTGAAAGAATTTATTTCTCTTTAATTGCCCATTTCTTATAATTTTTTTTTCCGATTTATTTTAAATTTAGATTCATGTTTATATTATTATAAGGTTAATTTATCAGTTTCGTAAAATAGAGATTGTTTTTTAATTTAAAAAAAATTCATTTGTAAATAATTAAAAAAAAAAAAAAAATGTAAAGATGAAAATTGACACAGAGAACATATAAGAGTGGGTGAAACTGACTGTTATGTATAGTCCGCTGCTGGTCTAAAAATCTCATTCAAATTATTCTTATTCTGATTATTATTACAACTCACAAAAAAAAAAAAAAAAAAAATTTCGGCTGTTGATAAATTGAGATAACCGTATTTTTTGAATACATAGAAAGTAAACCAGAAAATTTATATGGATTGAATATCAATATTTTAGTATTAACTGAAATTTAAGATTATAAAATCTATAAACTTCTTTTCAATTTGATTAGAAAAAGTTTCCCAAACAATTCATTACATTTTATTTATTATTTTTTTTTAATAATAAATGAAACGAAATTATTATGGTGATATAGAATGTAGGATATTTATTCAAGGAAATACGGTATTTATCTAATAAATCAGCATCAATATTATTATTCTTCTATACGAATATATATTTTAGATGCTACCAGTTTAAAATAGTAAAAAAAAAAAAAAAAATCATAATTTTTTTTTTATTAACGCAGGATTATAATATCGCACTATAAAAATATAACACTTAATGTATGTTTAATGTAATTAAACAAGATATTTGGTCATTTTCAGTGGTAAAACGTTCGTTAAAATTTTCTATCTTACAACATTTCAGAAATAAATTTATAAGAATTTTCGAAAAAATTAAGGAAGTTTGGAAACAGGATAATTAATTTTAATATAATAATTTTACGAACGTAACAAGAATTATTTTTATTTCATATAATGATAACAGTTTCATGTGGGTTTTAAACCCCCTCAATAAAACGACCAATAAATTATATAAGACTTTGCTATTACGCAAAACATGTAAGTATTGCATTAAATAAACATCAAATAACATTTCATTATATGAAAAATGTCCAGTAAAACTTTATTTCTTATAGTTTATATATGCCTAACAATAAAATAATACACAAAAACATCTCAGATATTAAAAAAAGAAAAGAAAATTTTAATATCATATGTAAATTTATCTAATATAACAGTTATTACTGAACATAAATTT
>JAAAKQ030108748.1:20563-32517 GCA_010016005.3 Zanna intricata
TACTGCAATCTAGCAATTCTGAAATGTTAATAAACGCCATTATTTAAAAGGTATAATTTTGTGAGAAGTGCATTTTTTTGGGTTTACTATCACCCACCTACCATTCTTCTAATAAATTCTTTATGGTACATAACATTTTTTTTCAGGGAAATGAATATTATTACCATCTGGGAATTTCACTGTCTATCTTATTACTAATAAAATCTTTATCTGTTTCTCAAAATTATTCCATTGTGTTTATATATAAATAATCTACTTAAAATTCATAAATTCAAAAATTAAAATTCTAGCAATGCATTAAAATGTTAATTATCATTCTTTTAAAAACATAATTTTTAGAGATGTGTACCGGTTAATTGTTTCCCAACTTCTCAGAATTCTAATAAATTTTCTATCTTCCTAACTTCTTGGCTTCAATTCTTTTTTTGTTTTTGACATAAATGAAAATTTGTGCTATGGGATCACTCAGTAGTTAATATTTTATTACCCATCTATTACACTTCATTAGAACTATCAGTCAACTATAAATCAAACTATATTCCAATATTCTCTAATAATATCATGAAATGACAAAATGCCAAATAAAAGATTAATAACAAGCTGGTTCCCATATCACCAAAGTTAAAAAAGTTGGTTGCAGTTTACCTACAAGTTGTCACCATTTATTAATAACAAGTGACTAATGGCTGTAAAAGCAAATCACATTTTGTATGAAAGCTATGGAAGAAAAATAACATAAAATTACCACCTACACAGTGTAGACATTGAGTTAACAGAAGTTAATTGTTAACATTTATTGGTAATTTCAATAAATGGAACATAACATCCAAATTATTTTCTTCTAGATTTTTTCCTTAAATGTTAGAATTTTATGTTCCTATCTGTACTTATTTTCCCACAGCAGTTAGCTCAACTACAAGTTAACTAAATTTATTGATTAAAAGATGCCATAACAGGAAATTGTCATTTTCATTCCACAAAATAATTATGTCCTCACTAAAAAAAGGTTTTTAACCACCAATACAAGTACACTTATCACACTTTTTTTTTAGTCAATACAAAAACTTAGAATACACATAATGTTAATTTGTATTAAATTATTATACTTCTCTAAAGATAATTCACTCATTCTGTTATCTTTAAGTTAATTACTTTCATTGTATTTAATTAAAACACTACCTTTCATTAAAAGTAGATTCTATTTTCAAAATTAAACAACCAGAAAGAACATTTATTTTGTTATAGAATCAGCATTGTGATATTAATTACTCAATATAAGAGTATATATATATTTCATCTATAAAATAATTTAATTGTACTTTAGTTCTAATATTGTTATTAAATAAATAAATTTACAAATACCTGTAAACTGCTTATTTTAAAATATACAATTGTTCAGAGAGATTTATATTTCCCACTGTATTTATCCTTTCGTATTCAATTAGGGATATGGCAATCATTATAAAATTAGTTAACTAAAATTTATATTAATTTTACTTATGTTTAAAATAATACGAAGTTAACAGAAGTAATTAATTTGTCATATTTTTTTGTTTAATTTAATCTTTAGTAAAAGTAAAAATTCTCAGATGTAACAGGAAAAAATCTTACTGTATAACAGTAGTGAAAACCTTTGAGTTTTTACCCAAAATCTTTTCTTTGGGTAAAAATTTATTCATTGCCCAAACAAATAAATCTTTATTCATTTGGCAATACTTAGAACATATTTATTCTAAGAATATATAGTGTGTAAAATTTTTTAGCAAAAATTGTATGTAAATCTGCAGCTGACAAATTTACTGCTCGAGCATTTAGTACAGGCAGTATCTGTTTTGGTTGGGCTTTTTCTATTTGATCTCAAATTTTTGTTTTAATATCGCCAGAATATTATCAGAAATTATTACTTTTTTACATGCCAATTAAAAAAGGTGTGGTTAAATCTTTAATACACAAAATATAAAAAAAATCACAAAAATATTCTTTTTTTTATCCCTTTTCCCTAGGTAACTTGAATATTGTTCAGTTTAGAGAAAAAAGTTCTATTATTAAATTTTTCACACTATCATCAGTTGCAAATCGAAAAACACACTATTATTGATGCAAAAAAAGGAATAACTGTAAAATAAATTTAAAAAACTTTTTTTGGTAATTTTTTACAAGTATCTATTATACATAGGATAAGATTTTGCCTCGTAAACCTTTTTTGTATGATAAAGTAGCAGACCAAATTTCAACAAAATCGGTCTGGCAGTTTTTCTACAGTAATTTTGCAAACCAAATTAAAAAAAAGGTGATTTTTTGAAATTGTGTTGAGTCTGAAATAAAGTCTCTACATAAATAAAAATTTAATCACATATAAAAGAATACTCAATGGTTAAAATAATTTTGAAAATTTTAATTTTGTTAATTGGAAGAGCCTAGGGAATTTTTCAAACATACTTGCAATTTTTTCCTTTTAAACTGACACATATCCATAGATACAAAAAACACATGCTAGCACTACCCACAACACTGGAATAATGCACAACTTTGGAAATTATCTTGTAAAAACAAAGAATGTACATTAACACAACCATATATAATACAAACATCTGCAAGTATAAACTAGACTAAAATAGGATCAAGAATGGTTATTTAAAACGGGTATATGAAATTGATAAGTTTAATAGTTTCTACTGTATATATATATTTATGTATATATATATATTTTTTTTTAATAAATATCATTTACAGTAATTAAAATATATATTATCTGTGTGTACATATATCCCTCTACTAAATATTTATCATGTATGTACTTTTAAATAAAATATTCTTCTTCATAACATATTGGCACAATATAACAAACTAATCTTATAATAACTAAAGAAATAACAAGTATCTAACTGATCAGAAACAAATATTGTCATTAATAAAGCATAATAATAATAATAATTACATGGTAATAAATGCCATTAATAAATCTCAGCAACTTCATAATTAACAACCATTTTTTTTTTTTTTTATTATTAACATGTATTTAATTAACAACAACTTATCAAATATGAGTAAATAATTAGTAATAAAAATAATGAATTGTCATGCAACTAGGAGATCAAGGACAAAAGCATAAAAATTACAATTTAATAAATAAAAACTTAAAATAAATAAACATAAATGATTATTCACAACTAATTAAGTCAATTTATGCATTAATTTACATTATATTATATACATGTTGTTATACAAAACATTTAACATTACAATATGGCTAGTAACTAACTTAACAGTTATCAGTATAAGTACACCTTAACAATGCAGGATTTTATGAAACAGAAACTTGTAAAATAATGTAACAATATAATAATATATGCAAGCTAATAATATACTTTTAATATAGATTTTACATAAATAATAACAAGAATTAAAAAAAAATTAATTATCCACTACTTAAATGTCAAGTAAAAGTTACTTTGTTTAAATTAATTAACAATATAAATTATACAAAGCGAATTTTGTTGCTTTAGTGCTTCACAATACCTACTTAATTGAATCAAAACAGAATTATATAATCCAGTCATGTATTACAATAAACCTTTACCTATGCCTCCAAGGAATCAATTTGTTTTATACCCAAATTTGATCTGGCTATGTTGAGTTTCTTCCCAACCAACTCTATTAAATAATACATTTATTTAAAATGGCATTAAAAAAAAGACTCCTCATTATAATAAAAAGGTAATTACTAGATTAGTAATTTAAATGTCAACTAATAGTCAAAATATTGAAGCTGACTGTTTCTTTATTTGAAAAGACTTTGTAAATATCTAAAAAAAAATGCTTCCTCAAGGACTGTTACTATAATAAGATTTGGGTTTATCATTTAAAATTTAAAACAAAAAGGCTTTAGAAGGATGTGGATTCTGAAAGTTTTTACTATCAATTCTGTCAGAAAAAGTACTGCAATAATAATTATGAGAATGAACAGTACCATTGTGATAAGACTTCTTGAAAGAGACTCAATGCAAAATTACATCAACCTTATCACAAACTTCCATAAGGAAATTAAAAGAAAAAATTGGCAAAAGCTATTCTCCTATAACGCCATATCATCAGACCTTCCACTAAGTGACTCTTTTTTTGATATGAAATTGAAAAACAGTATTTCCCTGATCAAGCATTGAACTATTCTGATGTAATGGTTGCTGATAACAATGGTTAAAATAACTGGACCAAGCCTTCTTTAATAGAACATCTAAAAAATTGATGTGCTATTCATTGAAGAAAGAATTTAATTTAAAAATGATGACAATATAATAGCTTAACATACATCTGCTAGACTTGCTACTAGTACTTAAGCTTTTTAACAATCCTTGCACATTTTATTAAAATTTTAAACTGTTTCATGTAATAAGGATACTCTTAAAATGAATAAAAAATATCCACATTCTCTTAACATTTCATAAATATGGTTTCATATAAATCATAAAACTGTACTTTTAAATTATATTTTGTTTTTGTTCATTTATTAAGTATCTGTATTCTTTTTAATTGCCCTTTTTCATTTAAATATGAGAACCATTGTAATCAAAATAAATTTAATTTTATATTCTGAGAATCTTCTCTTTAGTTAACACAGAAAAAGCTTGTACTTTTTCTAATTTCAAATTCTTAGGATATCTGAAGATGGTGTTCCTGGCATAGCAAGTTTGAAAATATGTGTGTAAAGAAAATGTTTCAAAATTATAAAAAAAAAAATAAGGAGAGATTAATTATTTAAATAAATATTAGTTATTTACATGCATTATTTTGCCGATATCCATGGCAGAGTGGTAGAGTCTTTTATCCGAATGTTACAGGTTCAAATTCCAGTCAGGTATGGCATTTTTCACATGCTATAAAATTTTATTTTCATATCTCACACACAAAATCATCATTATCTTAAAATTATCTTATGTGGCAAAATCATCAAGCAGAATACTTCTCTAGACAAAGAGAATAGATTGTCTACATATTAAAGAAAAAACTTTTAATATATATATTTAATCCTACATGAAAATACAATAAACAGATAAGTTAAACTTACCATATTAATTACAGAACAAATTTTGCAGAATCCTACATCTTCAGTTGTTGTTTAATTCTTTAATTATTAAAACATATTCTTTTTACAATCTGCTAATTTGTCGGATTTTTGTTAATTTTTTAATATGTAAAAATGTAATTATAAAACTAAACAACAACTGAAGATGCATGATCACATGAAAATCAACTCTTGTAATTAGTATTGCTAGTTTAACTTATCCATTTACTGTGTTTTAGTGGTTTATATTTCATATAATATTAAATTTTATTAACACAGTGATCAATATGTAAATGAATTACTTGAATTTTCAAAAAATTATTATTTTACAGAATGGTTCCAAATTGGACTGCAATCTCTTGGAAGATGATTCTATATCAAAAATAGTTAAAAAAGCTTATATAAACGTAGTTCAGAAAACAGTTTATAAGAGAGGTTTGGCTCACAAAACATTTAGCCCTGCTTTCTGCTCCCTCTGTGAAATTAAATCGTACTAAAATTCTTGCAGTATAAATTGAGGAGTAAATTTGGTTGTCTTTATGGTTTTTGATCTAAGAAAATTAAGTGAAAGTGGTCCAAGACTTCTATCTCAATTAGATTTTAAGAAAAACAGGATGAAACAGAAAACTTTTCGTCAGAAATACACGTTTTTAGGTTTGGAATAAAATATCTTTTGTTAATTTACCAATAACAAAAAATTTCTAGTTAACTTTGTAGCAAATTAAAGTCTGAGAAAATTGATGTAAATAAATCAACTAAAATTCAATACAAATTTGAGAAATTCAATTTTAATTAGAAACAAAACACAGAAAAGTGGTATGATTTTAAACACAAGAATTTACATAACAAATGTAAAAAATAATAAAAATAAATTTGAAATACATATCCTAAAACACAAAAAATGTCCATTTCTTTTTTTCATAGGTTGGCAATAACAACCAACAACTAAATTTAGTGTCTAGAATTTGAATATTCATCTGTATGTTTGCTGCTGCTGTTTGGTCAATTATTCACCATGGATGATACCACAAATTTGTTTTCATTTGGAGAGCTACAAGCATGTTATTAATTTACAGAAAATAAAAACTGACTGCTGTGCATGAATAATGGGACAATTATTCAACTCAAAGAGTACCAGATCATAAAACATTTGAGGCTTTGGAGAGAGAAGTTCAAGAAACAAGTATGCTTAAAACCACAATGATTCCAATGCCGATTGTGAATTTTTGTGGGAAATGTCAATCTGAAGAAACAATATTGATTGCAGTACAATTATCTCCACCTAAAGCACCAAAGGGATGTCACATCGCTTTCATGTTTCACAATCAAGTGCGAGGCAAATGTTATGGAAGCAACAAGTATACCTATTCCATACAATAGATGTACTGTTGTTATTACCACCTGATTTTGATAAAGGATGAAATTCTGTTGATGGTTAATTACAAAAGATGAATCATCCTGATTTCCTAAAGAATATTCTCATTGTTGATGAATCCTGTTTTACAAGAAGTAAATTATCAAAATACTCATACTTCGCCATGAAATTACTTTTTCTGATAGCCTCCGGAACCACCATAAAGTACTATACTTCAGGGGATAAATGAGAATGATATGTATGAATGTAAATGAAGAACAGTCTTATACAGTGTCAAGTCAACCAATCCTGAGATGTGCAGTTAATTGAAACCCAACCACCAAAGAACGTGGTATCTGTGATCTAGTATTCAAATTCGTATAAAAGTAACTACCTATACTAGGATTTGAACCTAAGAACTCTTGATTTTCAGATTAACTGATTTGTGGATTCTTTCCTTTGGGAATAGATGAAGTCATTAATCTATTCTGCTCATACTGGCATATAAGAATTAAAACATTGTATAATAGAAGCTGAAGTTACTATAATAATGATGCTATTAGACTTGCTTAGTTAACATGGAATCGATGAACTATGCATTGAACAACTGCTTTGAAGAAATGTTTCTAGCTTTATCAGGTAACCATTTTAATATTTAATAATTTAAAAAAAAAACTAAAAAATTATGCAATTTTTATTTATTTAAATCTATTTCTATTCATTTTTTTCTGTTATCTATTAGTTGTCTATTTGTTTTCATTTACATTATGTTGTCAAACACAATGAAAATTGTTATGTTTAGATTATTTGCATCACTTTTCAAACCTGATTTGTATATTTTGTTTCTAATTAAAGTACAACTTCTCAAATTTATGTTTAATTTTAATAAGTTATTTACATCAATTTTCTCAGAATTAAATTCTATAAAAAGTTAAATAAAAATTATTGTTTTTTTATTGGTAAATTAACAAAGTTATTTATTCCAACCCTATTGGAAATTACTTTTCCAATAGGATTAAAAAAAAAAAATAAAAATATAATTTCCAACAAATTTTTTCTCGTTTTACACTGTTTTTCTTAAAACCTAAGTGAGATAGAGGTCTGGGATTGCTTTCATTCAATTTCTTAGATCAAAACCTATAAGGATGACCAAATTTATCTCTCGATTTGTACCCCAAGAATTTTAGTACAGTTTAATTTCACAGAGGGAGCAGAAAAATATTTTGTGAGCTGAATCTCTATAACAAACCATTTTTGACTTCTTATGTTTATATGAACTTTTTTCTTATTTTCGGCTATAGAATCATCTCCTGAGATGCAATTTAGAATCACACTGTGTATGTGTGCGGTCGTGCCTATAAAAAAAAATAGATGGTCTAAGAATCAAAAGATGTCTCTTACCAAACTTGATGGTTCTTTTATTATTGCTGATATGCATTTGTTTTAATACCTACAAAAAAACAATGCACTAACCACTACATCTCTTCCAACTATTTTTGTGCAATTCTGAAGCCCAATTTCAACAAAAAAAATTTAAAAGATGCTTTCATAGTGTAATTATTTAGTAAAACAAAGTATTTTATTATCGATTTTAAAACATAGTAAATAATATTAAAAAGGATACCATTAGTTAAATTATAACACCCACATTCATTTCATTGTAAAACACGTTTAAAGTGTACTGAAAAAAACCTCATTTTGTACAGTATTGTTAAAATTACATTAGATATATTAAAACATATTTTTTGTTACATATGTCTTAAAATTATCACAGCACAGAACAGAAAAATAGCATTAATAATCTGATATTATATAATACATTTAGACATCTAAAAACATTGTTCAGACATATATACAAGATGATTTTATACTATGCAATTATCAATCTATAAATAACATATATTTAATGAAAAGTTTATTATTTTATCTATGATATGCATATTAAAAGATTTTATACAGAGAATTCATTATAATTAGTTAATTGTATTTATTATGACTGATTAAAGGTATAATGTTTTGATATGCATTATTATCAATAGTCAAGTAATCGTATAATAATTACAAAAGTTATTAAGTTACAAGATAATATAGTAAAATAAGCTGGAATAAAATTGAAATAATTAATTATACGAGCAATTATTTTCAAAATGTTAAAGAATAGCCAATAAACTCTAGAACAAAAAAAATAATAAATATTCAATATAAATTAATTTAATTAAAATAAATGTAAGCTATGAGTTAGAATGACCTGTACATTACATAATATTAGTATTATTTTATTATCTGTTAAAGATTTTGATACCTTGTCCTGATGTAATAACAGGAACTGAGAAACACAAATATAATTTAATACGGTAACTGAGGATTATAACCAATTTTACAATGACAGACTGAAGAATAATATAAATGAACAAAATAATTTTAACATGGCTCCTTCTGTATTCAAATTCCAATATATTTATTACTTTCCATTTTTTTATTTCAATGAACATAAATTTCAAGATATGTTAGACCAACAATAAATTTTTAAAAATTCCATCTATTGAAAATAACCACATTTAAAAAAATATTTATTATGATAGATACAAAAAAACTACATTTATATCAATTACATTTCACTATAACCTTAATTCCTATTCTTAGATTGTAAAAAAAGCATTAGTTTTAAAGTGAGTAATCATGGACCTTTGAAATGTACGATCCTTGGTGTAAAGTAGCCTTATTCTAACTGGAACAGGAAATCTGAAACTATGAATCCAAAGTTACTATCACTTTAAAATAAATTTCGAGGAATCTTACCACTTGAAAATAAAACTCTGATAAGATTTTAAAAGCCATTACCCCAACTAAACCCAGTAAAGTATGGTTTATATTAGTACAATCAAGTGAAAAATTAACTTCCTTTAAAATTAAGGACAACTATTTTCCAACATCAAAATTTTAAATATACACATCAGAAATCATACACTAAACTATAATGAGCAAACTTCACTCACAATTTCTACATGAGCACAATCTGAAACACAATTTTTCAGGCAATACTTTAATTGAAAAGAATCATATTTATGAACAGTTTTTTTTAATCTGTACTTTTACATAAGAGTGAATATTAAAGCTAGAGAATTATGCGAAAAAACACACTCTCTAACAAAGTAGACAACATATACAACAAACTGAGGCATTAATTCAAAACAAAAAACTTAATTTATATATCTGCTTTGTAAAAATACAAAATAGATATAAGCAATTTTTAACATCAAAGTTCTAGACTTACACTTTTATAGTTAAGTACAAAAATAAAAATATTTTAATTACTTACAGAAATATACAGAATATTATTTTTAAATATTTCATAATTTTCAACTACATTTACAGATTAACAAATTACAGACTACATATATGTGTGTGTGTGTGTATATACAAAAAATAATTTAAAAAAATGATATATTAGTTTATTCAACAGCTTATTTATCACAAAATTTTTATCACGAATGCCAAAAATCTGATATTAACAAGAACATAAGTAACAATCATGCAACCCAAAAACTGTAACATTAATTTTTAACCACAAAGAGAGCAGGTCATTATAAAACAATGTTTTTTATGGACAAAATTAAAATATATAATGTAAAAATTGATTTACTTACTGAAACTGTCATCCATCTAAGGATAACATCAACCCTCACTCATTTTAAAAATGGATTGTCATGTGGATGCACCCGTCTGAACCATAATCAGTTCAGATGGAATATCTATTAGAGGAAGTTTTCACATAATCTGTACATGTAGAAAATGGATAAAAATCAAGTAATTGATTAATTTGTAACAAATGGAGAAAATGATGATAAACTGACAAAATAGCGCCACTAGTTCTCCATTGCTAATTCAATTCTCACACAACTGACAAAAAGCAAGCATAAATAAAAACCTTACTTCAATCAAGATCCTCCGAAAAAAATTGAAAAGATGCCATTTACAGTCACTTAGCTCTGTTACACATGGCATACCACACATAATCATCCTCAAGTACATAACGAAAATTATTGGGTAAAACCACTTGGACTTTCATGAAGTATAATGACAGATCATTAATATCAAAAAATGCTGAAAGCAATTTTTATTTTTAGACAAGTGACTTGCAATGCTAGTGTATGATGAGGTATGGTCAGCACTAAACCTGATCAGTAAACTGATGCACCTAAATTATCAGTGATTGTGTAGAATCAGATTTTAAATGAAAATTAACTTTTAATTGTATCTAAATAAAAACATTTAGATAAACATTTTAGTAAAAGCAGTTACTTTTATACAGATCTGAATAATAGATCTTTGATACCGGTGTTCTTTGGTGGTTGGGTTTTAATTAACCACACTTCTCACCAAAGGTTGACCTGGGACTACATTTCATTTACATTCATACAGATCATCCTCATTCATCCTCTGAAGTGATACCTTATGGTGATTCCAAAAGCTAAACAGAAAAAGAAAAAATACAAACATTAACAGTATGCTTATCAATTACTGAAAATCAATTAAACAACAATTTGAAACTTATTGTTTTAACAGTCGTCTCCAAACACGGCCATTCTAAAACAGATAAGACTATTGACAAAATATAAATAGGCTTACAGTATGCTGTAAAATGGTAAAATCTAATGATTAATGCAAGGCAAGGATAACAACCAAATTTTACTACATCAAGAAAAACAATGAAACTACCCAAAAGCTCAATGTAAAAAAGTATCACAAAAGAACAGGTAAAACAATGAGAACAAAAGACATATAAACCTGATGCAAGTTCAGCCATTCTGTAGCCATGATACTGACATAACATAGTGCTGGGTATAATTATAAAAACCAAGATTAATTTATAAAATGTTTGACAATAAACAAAAAGTACTTCAATTAGGCAAAAAAAAAAAAAAAAAATTAAAATGTTTGCCAATTAATTCAAAAATACAGACTCAAAACAAACAATCTCAAATAACCTCCTCCCAATCCAGTAGCAGATGAATTTAATAAATTTAAACACCTAATATTGATCCACTTCAAACAAAGCTATTTACCTTGAATGGTTTTGTTGATAAATCAATATTTATATTTCCCACTGAAAAACAAGGAGTTAAAACTTCTCTTTTAAACATAAAGAGTATACAATCAGTAGATACTGATGAAATTCTACTGTCAATATTTTAAAAGTAGTCATAGGTACTATTAATGTCCCATTTATAAATTGTATAGTTACTTTTCGTTACGATCTCTATTATTTTAAAAATAATTTTTTATAACTTCTTATAAAAATTAACATTTTTATAAATAATCTACTCTATCATCTGATGAATTAGTAATTCATTACAAAAATGCTAACGATAGAAGACAAAAGAAAAAAATAGAAAATATTAGAATTATTTAAAATATTTATGAAATATAATGTTAATACCAATGACTCATTTTATATATTTTATCAGAAAAAAACTATTTCAAGTTATATGAATACACATACAGGAAAATTCAATGATAGAAATAAAACTAAATAAC
>JAAAKQ030108749.1:0-14140 GCA_010016005.3 Zanna intricata
TCAGACCCCCTAACATCCCTCACCCTCGCCCCCGAAAAAAACAACCAAAGGAGGGGCGGGGGAGGAAAAAAAAAAAAAAAAAAAAAAAAAAAAAAAAAAAAAAAAATATTTCTGAAATATCTTATAATTCTATTATGATATGAAGTAAGGATGAAAATTCCAACAATGTATTTAACAGAGGCCATATTCTACTAAAACTGGTTCCTATAGATCATTGATATTGTGTACGATTAGGCAGAAGTGAATAATGTAGTATGTAATGATAACATTACACAAACATCACTTAACACGTACATTACATGATTAATATTGTATAAATGAAACAAAGAAGCTATAGTATGGCATGTAATGATTAAAGAGATAAATCAAGCATTGTGTTATATTCCTGTTAATAGGGTTGAATCTAATCTATCAAAAATAGAGATTGTCATGGACAGGTTGCCAAGCGAAAGATACAAAAGGAATGTTGTACGTGGTCGACTGGATTTAGTAGGTAAGATAAATTTCTGGCAAAAGTAAATTACTTTAAGCATGAATTTCTCATATAGAAATATGTATAGATATATGTATATATAAATATATGCATTTTATTCTGATCAGTTACAGTTTTTTAAATTATATTTAAATAGCTAAAATTAGTTAAAAATAAATAATTTTCAAATAAAAATTTATTTTTATAACAAATACAAGAATGTGGCTAAGAAATAACAATTTAAAAATAATATTTAAACACTCAAAAAAAAAAAAAGCCAAAATAACTTCCTAAAAAATATTTAGAATACTGTACTAAAATAATGAAAAACAAACTGCTTATTGAATTTTCAATATCTAAATCCTGCTATGGTATTATAATATTTATCAGTGTCATAAGTAAAGATGGTGATTCTGAACTGAAAGCCTTCTTTATCTTACAGTTTGCTAATGTGAATCTTTA
This sequence comes from Zanna intricata, assembly GCA_010016005.3. Lineage (NCBI taxonomy): Eukaryota > Metazoa > Arthropoda > Insecta > Hemiptera > Fulgoridae > Zanna > Zanna intricata. The sequence goes on from JAAAKQ030108749.1 coordinate 935, forward strand.
ATTACAGTTCAATACGCATTCTGTAGAAAGTCTTTTAAGTGACAATAATATTCATCAACAGCATAATCAGTTTGAAACAAACACATGTTTGTGTAAAGTGTGGGATGACTTTGATGACCAAAAGTGTCTGAAGAAAATGTTGAATTTGTAAGGAAGTCTTTCTTGCTTAGTCCTAAAAAATCTATTAGGAAGGCCAACCACAAACTAGCAACACCAGTGTGGAATGTTTTAAGAAAATGCTTACATTATGGCCAATACAGGATTTGAAACCTACCAATTAATCTTGTTCAGATTTCACAATCAAAATGTTGCAGCATAAGCAATGACTTTTTTGATTGTATTGTTAACACACATAATGTCTGTATTGAGGGGAAGGAAAATTTTCATGAACTCATGAAAGGGACTCTTCAAAGTTATATATTTTCTGTGTGATATCCTAACAGCATGGTTAAATGATGTTTACCCAACCGCTTGATCGGTAACATGGACCTGATAACTGAAATTGTTTACAATCTGATTTGCTTCACAGGACTGAAGCAGCTGTGCTTCCATTACTCCAGACATACTGGTTAAAGTAAGAGACGAACTCTCCGGTTGGTTGGATGTGTGCCATAAGTGGTGTATATATATACATATATATATGCCATATATGGATGTGTGACAAAAGATGCTCAGATTGAACACCTGCAGGGAAAAGCTGTAAGAGTTGTTGTTTCATTTTATTCATGGCTCATTACTGTAATTCATAGTTAAAGATATTAAATAGCTTTAAAACCCCAATGTTCGTTCTTTTTTGGATATATAGACATAAACTTTAATAATAGTCAAACTAATACTATATTGCTTATTCATAAACAATGACTAAAAAGAGCAAATACATTAACATTACCCATTGTAATATTTAGATGAAATGGAAAATAAGGATACGTTTTGATAAATAATGGTACTAGACTCCTTTTGCATAAGTAAATATAATATCGCCTTAGAGATTGGCAAGGGATTAATCATAAACTTATCTCATCAATACATAAATTTTCAGATCTAAAAAAAAAATTATACAACTTTATTAAACAATGGTACAAGGATAGAGACATAATATATCTTTGTATAAGTATATGGTTGATCTCCGTGACTGAGTGGTAGCATTTTGGCCTTTCATCCAGAGGTCCTGTGTTCAAACCCGAACAGGCATGGCATTTTTCACTTACTACAAAATTCATTATTAACAATCAGTAACTGTAAGTGGGTGTAAGTCGGCTGTTATTATGCTATATAAATAAATATACAGTAAACAGATTATGTGTAAATATAAAACTTATATGGTGAATCATTTTATAAAACTTATATGGTAGTCATTTTATAAAACTAAATTTAATGTAGATTAATAAGTATGGATTTGAGCATGAGCATATACCAACGTGACCCCACAGGGGAAGGCCCATCTTGCGATGTTCCTGGTCGCACACCACCTCCGCTGTTCCTAGCCCTGATGAGCTTTACTGGAGGTCTCCTTCTAGACTCTCAGTACCTGATTGCATAATTAAGTCAGTAGTATGATCTCTATCTCATGATGGAATCGATGCAAATGCCACAAAAGAAATTTCTATTGGTGTTAAAACCAATCAACTAACAATACTATTTTTCAGACTCACTTAAACTGAATCAAAAAACTCATAACCAATAAAAATTTACAAATTGAACTATAACAAAAAATTAATTTCATATCTTCAAAAACTGTTTGCAGTATTGCAATTCTGATCTACCATAATAACGCAAACAAAATTTCCAATCAACCCACGAACATACCAAACAAAACAGAGCACAATTGCTGAAAGTGCCTGATATGGTGTAAAATCATCCAAACAGGTTCCTAGTCACCCAGGCTATTATTCACTAAACATCCTCTCTAGGTCTTTTGAGTGTCAAAGACTTTGAAAATCTTTCAACAATGTGCCACTCATCTTTAACTTTCCAGTTAGCCTGCAGATCCAGACTCACTTTTTTGACTCACTTCAGATCCAACTCATATTTTGAGCAGACATACAGCACATAACATAAATCATCTGATATTAAGCACTGAGGGCACTAACCCGAGTCAGTCAAGCAAAATCGAGCCTGTGTGTCCTGAAATGCGCCATGCCCCAAAAGGAACATACCGATTCAGGGAGATTCTCAAGGCAACTTTCAACATCCTAAGTCTGAAAAGAGACCTTTCTTATATCACCCATCTACCACTATCATCCCAACTGTCCTGCCAAATATCAAAACCTTCCTATTCTATTTACTGAATATGCTGGGCAGTAAATTGACTTGACTTCTTTGCAGCATAATGTAACTGATGTTCCGATGCAAGGATGTCAATTTGTTTAATACACGCGATAACTAGAACTGCCTCACATCATGACGTGAAATAGCCCCCCCGTCACAGTAGCAGGAGAACTGAGCCCTCAAAACACAGCTTACATATCACAGTAGCTTTTATATCTCATTTTGTTTGCCCAAACAGGTGCTATGTAAAGCATAACGCCTTGCATACACCTTTATACAAAATTTTATTCTTTTAAAATTTAGACTCCAATCGAGGTAGACAATCCTACAAATGCATCACATGCCTTCTTAGCCACACTCTGAAGGTGCTGCTTGAATCTGAAATTCTTATCAAGAAGAACATCCAAATATCGTTGCAATGAGATGTAAGGAATAGGATGGTCGATCATTGAAACACGGACGTACCGTGTAGCAGCCAAACGGTTCTTCACCAGCATCATGATGGTCTTCTAATGGCTACATATCATTTTGTGTTGATTAATCCATAGCTCTAGTATTCTACACGCTTTAGTTGTTTGGAATTCAACCTCGTTCCGAAAGCCAGCAGAAGCCATATTGACATAAGTGATGACACATATCTGCTAGGCAACCTTAACTGCATGAGAGAGTCAAACTCCACAACCCAAAGCAGAGAGCCCAGCACACTGCCTTGGAGACACCACTGGACAGAACCTTACTCACCAAAATGCCACTATCACAAAGGATTACATTTCAGTTACGAAAGTAACTTTATAGCACCTCTATCTCATCATATGTATACAACTGCCATTGTAATTGATACAAGGCAGAAGGCCACCACAAGTTGTTAAATGCACCTGATATATCCAAAAATATACCCAAGACATACACAGAATCGGAGTTAACAATGTCAATCACTTTTAAAATTGTATCCACTGTACCTATCCTTGATTGAAAACCATAGTGGAACTCCATCAAGAGATTTTGTGAACCTTCCATTAATCCGCAAATACAGCACTTCACAAACACCTTACCAAGCACTGGCAGAAGTGAACTCACACTAAAATCCTTGTTACCATCTTTAAACAAAATTTTAATCACATCTCTTTTCCAACAAAGCAGAAAATAGCCAACAAAAAGCATTATTTTCAGAACCTTCATTAATGCACCAACACTTTTGCCCAATGAACGAACAAGAAGTTACAGTGATTCCATTATATCCAGGAGCCTTATACCTTGCAAAACTGTAAACAATCTGCCCCACCTCAGCCTCAGCTATCTCCAAAGATGCCATCCCAAACAAAAAGAAGTGACCTAACACGCAGATGATACAGATACTTACCCTCCACATCATCATCTAGCAGTAAATCATTTAATAGAGGGCACAATGTTTCTGTCCTATCAGTCACTAAACCTTGCTGAGTTGAGAGAGCAGCAGTGGAAGCGTGTCAAATCTAACCATAGTACCAAACTCTGAAGAAAAACAGATGATTCTGTGTTCTATTAAGACATAGATGTTGCATAAGATTTAATCTGCAAACAATCCAACACTATTGGGGTTATACATCCAACCAGTAGCTCAAATTATAGACAAAGACAAACTCAATGCAATATCTTTGGATGCATCAGGAGGACCAAAGTTTGAACACATACCCATACATATTTATGCAAATAGAGATGTTAAGAAAATATTATGCAATATAAAATCAATCAGCTGTGAGAATCTGTTGGATCCCCAACCATATCGGAATTTTAGGCAATGATTGGTCTGATAGTACAACAAAAGAGGCTTGTTTCCAGCTCCCTTTCACTAATAATGTTGTTTCTCATGATCTAGTCTGTAAGATGATCTGTGATGAGTGGCAAAGTGAATGAACAATAAACAATAAACTTTGTTCCGTTAAGAAGACTGAATCACCATGCAGCTACTCATGCAGGATAACCATTGAAAAGAGATTATTATTTATCACTTGTGAATAGGGCACACTTCGTTCAGTCATGGTTATCTCATGACTCAGACTGATGTACCCATTTGTGTTCACTGCAACTGCCAACTAAATGTACACCACATTCTTGTGATTGTGCCTATTATGTGGCATTGCATCAGAAGTTTAAACCATAGGCTAACTTTCAAAATATGTTAGGAAACAATGTTATCAAATTTTTTAAAATTTCTTAAGGCTGTCTTAATGTATACAAATGTTTGATTTTTACTATAGTATGTTGTAACGATTTATATAATTTTGCATATGGGAGATTGTAATTTTATTGTTTTAATGTAGATCGTTAATATAATATTTCATCATGATTTTATCTCGCTTTTAGCATGTTTTCCATTTATGCTCTGTTTTTGTTTTAATTTAATTTTTAATAGTGAATATTTATTTATATACTACATAAATATTATGTTCAAGCGCTGATGATGACATTTCAATAGGAAAAAAATAATCTCCTATTTACATTAACAGTGAACAATGAAAACATTTGTACTAATGCTCTTAATAATAAGAGGAACAATAATCCAGTAAAAGTATCCACTTTAACAAATTTCCCCATTAGTTTTTATATGTGTTCACATAACATTCTGATAAACTTAGCTTTAATTAATCTCTAAACCTCCATCTTGATATTTTAGCTTATCAGCTTTGAACATACTTTTTGACACTGTACTTGAATTAACAGTAAATTATGTGTAACGATTGTATTTCCTTTAGCTTTAGATATAGATGAAAATTACAAGGAGTTGGGTCAGGGTTTGATTTGGTTTTTTAAAGCATTAATTGGTTTTAATGTAATGTTCATATTTTATTGTTGTTCGATACATTTAAAATTAAAAGGAAACACAATCAAAATGATCTTTCTTTCAACAAAAGCCTACCTTTGATTTTTATCAGGTGAGGTAATCCCTTATGGTGGTATTCATGGCTGTTTTTGTTTTAGGATCATAATGATAGAACTAAGACTTATAAACTGCAATGATCTTCTTAGGAAGTCCTAATGTTTCATCACAATGCAAAGTTTGCATCTGCCACAAAGTTGTGGAATATAAGAATTATGTAGCTCACTCCTTCTTTAGAAATTGCTAATTCAACAGCAATTTATTATATTTTATGAATCTTTGAGGATAGTTCTTCAATATGAGTTTGATGAAAACGATCATTTGCAGTCTAACGTCTTCCACTTCGTGGTTTATACACTCATAAATGCTTGGCCCATTTTTCCACCTTTGAAGTCCCTTACCATAATAGTCATCATTATAATCTATAATTTGTCTGTGGATTGGAGGAACACCTTTCACAATTAGAAATTCAGTAACATCATGCTACTTAAACCAAATGTCTGAACTGCTATTTTGAAGTGCACTAAGTAGTAACTGAAAGCATCAAAGTTCAATGCTACGTATGATAGAAAGAAGATACAATAAATGAAATTATACAGAACCAGTTTTATCTAAATATAACTAATTTATCTAAAAATTGAAAGTGGGGCAAAACTTTTCAGCCTACCCTTAACATAATTGTAATTATAGATTGTTTCTTTTTTCCAGTATCAATGGGTGGTGCCACAGGATTATTTGTAGGGGCAAGTATATTAAGTTTTATTGAAATTATTTACTATTTCACATTTAGATTATGTTATCAACAAAAACAAAAAGTAAATATCAACAGTAATATTAATAGTAATAGAAATCCAAATAATATTACCAAAAATACTACTAAAATGTTTAATCCTAGAAATAACCGAGCATCTCAGATGGTACAAGTAAGAAGAATAAAGGTAAACCCACAACAAAATCATGTAACAAAAATGCAACAGCAGCAGCAGTATTTATCATTTTATTACTGATTATAGTTAAAAATTTTATGTTGAAATAAATATATGTTAGATAATAAATAAATCAGTTTTCATATAATAAAAAAATGTTTTTTTCTTGAATACTTCCCAATTATGCGTATTATCATTGGCAATCTTAACTAACAAGATTTTCACCTGACCTAATTGTTTTAGTTATTAATTTTTACATTTTAACCCAAATATCTGTTTAAGGGTTAAATACTACTGCAATTGGAAAAAGTAAACAATTCTATTCATTATTTAAAAAGACAAAAAAGTCAAATATTTACACTAATATAAAGAAAAGATAAGGTTTTTTTTTGTCATAGATGTAATACTTCATTTTCAGTTCTTATCTGATTCAGTAAAACGTTTAAAAGAATTTTCATTTTTACTGTTTATTTTTTCATTACTTTTTTATAAATATTGCAGGAGTTTTTTAATTAATGATTAGATATATAAAATTTTGCTGTGAAAAATTTACATTTAAAAGTTCAGTACTTCTTTTTCTTGTATGAAAAAAGAAAGTATTGTGATCACAAAAAATTTCAGTTTTTAAATTTCAACGAAAATATCCATTTAGAACATCCCTGAACCCATTTTGACTAGTTTCGGCTTGATGTCTGTATGTACCTATCTTGCATAACTCAAAACGATTAGCTGTAGTGTTGGAATTTTTTATTTAGGACATAACATCTAGTTGTGCACCTCTCATACTGATTTATTGATTAACCTCTAAAAAATTTTAAATTAAATAATAATTCAATAATAACAAAAAGTAAAAAAAAAAAAAAACACATGAATCATAAATTTTTAATGAAATAAAATTTTATGTACTTTTCATTTAAAAAAATGTATATATGTAATTTTTAATAAGTGTACAAGGAAGTTATGTAGTGCACCCATCAGATTTTTTAAATTAAATTTAACTGTTTCTATGTTGTAATATAATGAAAGTTATAACATAACTTAGTAGTGTGCAAAATTGTTGTTCATCTTTAGATTAGATATGTCATTCTATGACTATCTGGTAGTTATTTCAACCAGGCAATCATTTCAAATCAATTAAAATAAGTTTTAGAACTAATAAGTCCATATGTGAAGACTGCACAAATAAAATATATTCTGTATTAAACTAATAAATGTTTTTCAGTAAATCCTGACAACCAATATAAATTCTCAGTGGACAAATCTTATGCCATTAAAACATAGGCATAATCATGGTGGATGCTTGCCCCCCCCCCCCCCGGCTCATTTAGCCGAATGAAAAATTATAGGTCAATATCAATAGGTTATAACAATATTGCACGGCAAGAAAGCATGTATGTGAATGGTGGCAAAAGTGCTCTCTGATGAACGAATAGGGAACTGACAGTTGAAGGTCTGGATGCTCTTTGGTAAAACTCAAAGAATATATAATGTTCGAGGTTGGATTTAGCAGAAAAGTTCTAGTACCTTCCATTTCCTATTGAAGCATTGCAATCAGTGCAAGTGGATAAGTTATGTGAGCTGATGCATTTCAAATAGTTCAGACTGGAATCATATAATAATAGCAATCTAAATTGATATTAGAAACTCATTTAGCACTAAAGGTATGTATGTATATTATTTTCATTTTAGTCAATAAATTGCAAAACCATCTAATTAAAGCAATTTAAAATTTTCCGGAAATGGGAAGACTTTTTTCCATGTTCAGGAAATGGAAAGTTTTTGTCTGTAGTAATAGTGATTTTGATGTTGCCTTTATTATTGAAATTTCAGGAAAAATCATACAGTATGAGATAAGGATAGAATAAGAATACCATACTCCAATAATTTTAAACAACAATTAGAAATTGTAATTGGCTAATTTTGCAGCAGTTCGTTCTACTTCATTAGATGGTTGAATTTTGAAATGGTTGATTTTGCAACCAGCTACTTCTGCTAGATGCAAATAATATAAAAAATTTATACAAAATAACAAAAGGTTTATTAAAAAATACCATCAGTCAATAATAAAAAACATTAAAAATTTGATAGCAAATAAATAATGAATAGTTGAAAATACATAATAGTCCAATTTTTGTTGTGATAAAGTTCAATTACTAAAGAAGTTATGTTAAACACAACACAATCTTGACACAATTTCTAACCTGAAATCAGAATCATGTTGGTTCATATTAATTTCATTCTGTTCATAGCCACAGCCTGTTAGATTTTATCATTCCACCAGTTTCTTTGTTTTGTTTTCTTAATTGTTTCACTAGCACACTTTTGTAGAAATGAAAAAAAAACTTTTGTACATTTGGAAAAATCACAATTAAATGGTTTTGAAAGTCATGAACTCATATTTGGGTTAAGAACAGTTTTCAAGAACAAAACAAATTTAATTTTCAAAATGCTGTAACTTTGTGAACAATTATTGTATGGAGACAATAAAAATTTTTTTTAAATTTAAGTTTCTACAAGTAAAGAGTCCATTCAGAACCTTAAATTCTTAATTGCTTTAATTTCTTGGGAAGTGTAAAAGTAGTAGTTAATTATTTTCTTTTAGGGAGACAGAAGTGGAAGCAACCAGATAAAAGCAGTAGCAAAAGAGATAGCAGCAGAGAAGAGAAATCAAAGCAGAGTGTTGGTGAAAAATCAATTGGATCTTCACTACCATCTGATTCTGGAGTACAGGATTTGAAAGGCAAAGAAAACCATGAAGATGTTTTTGAAGACATGATCAAAATCAAAATTGAAACTGGTGACAACATAGGAAAGGGTACAAAAATGCCACTTACTTGTCACCACAGATTCAATATGAAATAATCTGCCTATGTGGTGACATCACTATTAACATAAAGAAAGCATATGCTTTACAGTATCCTGATAGATGAGAACAATGACAATAAGGAAAGAGTAAGTTTCTATTGGGGTTAGATTTTTTGACAAAGAAAAGGTGATTGTTCATGAGGAATTTCTAGAAGAGTTGCCGGCCTCCGTGGCCCGAGTGGTAGCGTCTCGGCCTTTCATCCAGCCCATGCCTGACCGGTTCGTATCCCGGTCAGGCATGGCATTTTTTACATATGCTACAATTCATTCACCTCAGCCTCTGAAAATATACCTTAACAGTGGTTCCAGGGGTTAACCAAAAAAAAAAAGTTTTGAAGAGTTGACTGACATGGATGCAAAATCAGTAGCATCTTCAATTAACAACTTTGTAGAAAACGTAGGCCTTGATCCAGAAAAGTGTGTCGGACAAGGATACAATGGATGTTCAAATGTAGTAGGAAACGATGGTGGTGTCCAGAAAATTATTCAAGAAAAGAATATGAGAGCATTTTACTTTCACTGTGCTAGCCACAAAATGAACTTACTAGTAAACGGTTTAAACGAAATAGCAGTGATACAAAATATGATCTCCACAATAAAACAAATAATAATATTCTTCCGAGAATCTGCTCTTTGTTGAAAATGCATACTGAATATATCAATGCTCTGTGAAACCTATTGGTCTCAAAAATATAAAAATATCGCCACGTTCAAGAAAAATTATGTGTAAATCATTATGTTGCTTGAAAAAATATCAATACATGTTAAAAATGCAATGAGAGTAGCTGCTTTCCAAATGCAGTGCATTCCTACAAAACCAGAATTCATTATTAGCGTTTGTCTCATAGCAAAATATTCATTCCTACAACTTGTGATAAATACTTCAATGTGCAAATCACATAAAAAAAAATTACAGAAAACATGAGAACACCATGGATGTTAGAAGTTAGACTGTTAGAAGTGAAAATGTTACAGCAGAGGCTGAAACAGTCATCGAGCATCTTGGAACCAATTTCAATATGCGGTGAATCATAGATCAAAAGAAACATCATGCGAATCCACCAGCAGACTCCTAGTGAGTTTTGGAGATCACCAATTATTCCAATTAATTCTAGTAGGCTAGTGTTGAAATTAAGATTTAGATAGGATCGAATAGCATTGCAACTAATTATTTTTAGCATTTTAAAATGTTCAAATAAAACCATTTTTTAACAAAAAATGATTATCTTATTTTTGCTCTCCCTCCTGGAGAAAATCTGGCTATGCTCTTACGCTTTAAAATTTATTATTATTTTTTCTTTTTTTTACTAATAATAAAAAGGAATGGTGTAGGCAGCATTGTATCTATAGATAACACAAGAGTTTGTGTCTATAGATAGCCAAGTCTGATGAGAATGTTCTAACATTGAACTCACTACTAGACATAAAAGTCTAATTATGTTAAACACAACCAGGATCAATTCTGATTATCTTTGGTTTGATATACTCCTCACAACTTAAAAGTTATTTTCATTAAATACTTAAATGAAACAGAAAATTGCATATTGTAATTGTATATATATTTACAATTTATATTTACATACAATTGTATGTATGTTGTATAAATGCATGAACGTGTGCGTGCACACACACACACACAACATGCTGGCAACTTATTATTCATCATCATCATCTAATTTCCGTCTTATATTCCCTTTATTTGAATTGAACTTTCTCTTCTTGAAAGTACTTGGCCCTTGTTCTTCACTTCCTAAAGTGGTTATAGTCTTTTCTTTAAACTTAATCTGTGGTTGCTCTGCTTCCAAGGCAGGAACTTTAATTTCTATATACTCTTGTTCAGGTAACTGTAAATCAACTGGTTCTGGTATTCTGGAAAAAATAATAAAATAAAAGTAAAATATAAAAAATTTATCACAAAACAAATTCAACTCGCACTGAAACAAATTTACCTAATTCTAGCCAATAATATTTCTATTTTCCTACGAATTATGAATGGGTTGAACAACCAATATTTGGAAGGATGTTGAAGTACTCCTATGAATGGAGTTTTTTGTCTGTTTGTGACTGTTCCTTGGCAAGTTGATTCCTTTTTAAACTATGAACACCTTTTCTTAAAGGGTATTTTGTGTGATTTTGGCTAGATGCTTCTCAGATCCATGTTATAATGTCTCCAAGGGCCTTCATCATTATAGTATCTTATTGTCTCTGTCGCTTGGTGGCACATTTGTCATGGACTTGCCATCTGGAGGGCTCTTTTTATCTTATCTGTTGGCTATAAAGCTGAGCCTCCAAATAAATTTATAAGGAAATTAGAAATCTATTTGTCAGAAGATTTAGTGGTTCATCATTAGATAAACCACTAATAATAATAGTAATAATTTAGATAAATAAAAGTGCACAAAGTGGGTAGAAAGGAGGTAAAATCAGCACGAGCAGATCAGTCAGCTCAACTAGTACTTTTCTTTTGTGATGATTTTTAAGGAGATACCTAAGATATGAATGGAAAATTGCAAAAATCGATCTTTTAAGACCAGTGGTTAGGAAACAGTGTGATTAATGACAGGTATTTCACATTTTCTTTATTCCTTTTTATTTTTCCTCTTTTATTAACTGTAATTACTAATTAATTTATTTATTTATTAGCAAAATCAGTAGTATTGTAGTAATATAACCACTACAAAACATCTTACCTTTTTAGCAATAATGTTCATTTAATTCATGAATTATTTATTAAACATTAATTATTATATTTATTTAAATATTTAAATGATTATATAATTATCTGAAAAAAAATTCAAACAAAAAAAAATTATTAATTTTCCAAATGTATGGAAGAAATGCTTTCAGTTAATCTTTTTGAGCTATAATGCAGTTTCTTTATCAGGAGAATGGTCATTATTGAAAGACTACAGCTTTGGGAATTGTATTTATATGAAATTAAAAAGCATTTTTTTAAATGTTTATTTTAAACTATATTTTTTCAAGCTAACCAACTAAATTAAAATTAATTTTTTTCTCCTATAGATAATAAATTATAGATATACATAAATATTAATTTATTTAAATTAAATTTCTTATAATCCATATTTCCCCTGTATGTAAATTTAGTTTAAAATTTAATTATCAAAATAAAATCCAGCCACTCTGCAAATACAGAATAAGAAAAGACATTCTTATCTTATTTTTTTAAAAAAAGGCAAAGCTCTTTCAGGCCTGGTGATAGACCTAGGCCTATCATCAGTGAAGTGTTTTTTTAAAAACATTACATATACACATAAAAAAATAAAAACAATATATAAAAAAAAAAAATTAAAATAATAGAACAAATATTTGTTCAGTCAAGATATAAATGTTATCTGTCAATAATGTACAGCAATAAATTAATTTATACAAACCTATCACTGGTACCAAATTAAATAATTTTTAAAAGAACATCTCCATATAATTCTGTCTACAGATTCATGAGGCTGAATTTATGTTTATATTTATAAATAGATTATATATTTATAAATTATAATTTATATTTATAAATATAAACTTTTTCCAAAATTTCTAACTTATTATTATTATTCTCATGTGCCATATTTACTGTTTCAATTATTTCCAAATTAATTATATCATGATTATTAATTATCAAATGGTCAGCTGTTTTTGAAAAACCATGTTTTATTTTCAAATGATCTAAAATGTTTATTGAATCTATCTTTAAAGGATCTATTTGTTTTATCAATATATAATTTTTCACAATTAATTATTATACTTTATTTTATAAATATCAGAAGAATCAGATTTATTTTTTACTTTTTCATCATTATTATTATATTTTAAATGTTTTATTAAATGATTATAAAAGGTGGTTTATATTTTTTATCATCTATATGCATCAATTAAGTCTTCCACCTTTTTGTTTGTATAGTAATAATTAATATACATTTTTTAATTATTTTCATTTTTATTAATAGGTATTAATGTAGAAATGTACTTTAATAGATATTAATGTAGAAATGTTTATATTATTGAAGTATTTTGAAATTTTTTTTTTCCGATGTGTTGCGAAGGAATGCATTTACGCATGTCCCATGGGGTCGTCTTCATGGGAGTGTGTCGGACTCAGAACTAAGGACACTAGTTGTTCCAAGCTAGTCCACCTAGCGAACTAAACAGCCTTGCTAGGCGGTGTAACCTTTTTTCTTTCTTTATCTGTTTAGCCTCTGGAACTACCGTAAGGTATTACTTCAGAGGGTGATGTGTATGAATGTGAATGAAGTGTAGTCTTGTACAATCTCAGGT
>JAAAKQ030108782.1:0-10251 GCA_010016005.3 Zanna intricata
GCAGCATGCAAACATGCATAAAGGGGTGTACTAGTATAATGTCGAAATAGAATGGTATTAAGACGAAAGTGTATTAGTTTCCATAGGAGAGTAATATGAGGAAGTGAAACATCCGTCTCCTTCCACACAGAATGAGAGGGCGACATCCACTCTGAAAGAAGCCAGGAGGGATCTCCGAAGGGCTATTGCCAAATCCAAGCGCGCAAAATGGCTAGATTTATTTGAGATAGCGATCAGAACCAAATTTCCTTAACCTTATTCAGATATTAAAAAAAAAACTAGAAAATTGAAATCCAGAATAAATAATGCCAAAATCCTTGAGGACAATGAAACACTTCGAAAATTGAAGTGACTAATCTTTGTGGACTTTTTTTGTAACAACCATATAACCAATATTCACCGATAAGTAAAAATTAGACGAAAACCATAAGATATGTTCCAAATAGAACTTGAATTTTTCATTTCAACATCTATTATTAATATTATTATTATTTTAATAACATAATATAAATACATAATGTTACAAAATATATATACAAATATTTAAATAACAGATCTATTATTTCAGTTATAGTTTTAACATTTAACACGTGTTTTCATGTTATCTAAAATTTTAACATTTAATATCCTCTCCCGGTTTTTTAGTCTAGAAAACAGCGTAAGCATACATAATGTAATTTACATTACGTGACTATATACGATGCACAGAATGTAACAAAAGTAGAGATTATCATCACTAAACCCTAATAATTATAATTAAATTTTTTTTCTCGTTTACATGTACATCGGGTAAAAATTATACTCATTGTCATTGTACATTAAAATAATTTCCATTTAATGAAGGAAAATTTTTAAATAAAGTTTATATTGATAAATCAAAAGACGCTCATAAAAAAACTGATTAAATTTACTTTATATTTAGATTAATCGTATATATTTTCCAATAAAAAAAAATAATAATAATAATTTATGATTTTAATATTAGTGATGTATTATAGTATGAATAAAGAACTCGATTATTATTAGTTTTTTATTGTTAATTTATGTTAATTACATTTTTGCAAGATGCTAGGAGAGTTACAGCGTTGATTGCCAGCCGAGGCTGCAGGCGGTCCCGCCTGTTTCCATTATTGCAATTTAATTTCTTGTTATTCCTTCATATAATCTACGAACGATCCTCCAGGGTTATTTTTTTAAATTTAAAATTGTTAAGGGCTTCATAAAAAGCAAATATTTCTGTAAATTATACCAGATTATTTTAATGTTTGTTTTCTTGAGCGATCCAATTTAGTTCCTAGGATTATTCATAACTGTTCGGATATTACGACTGTATATTTTTTATTATTAATAATACAACAAAACTTAAAAAAAATTAATTAATAATAATATTTTTTTTTTTGTATACTACTTCATCATACGGTTAACTAATTAGACGAAGCAATTTAACAAAGATAAAAGACCTTTATTAAATGTATAAAATAATAAATCAATATAGTGATGATAAAATACTTTACGGTATATTGTAGACATAGAAATGTGAATTCAATTTTTATGTATTTATAAAACAGGCTTAAATTTGACGGTAAAATATTGCTTTTCATTCAAGACTAATATGCTTTTTAAAGTTTTCTCACTCGAGCCTATTCTCTCTCTCTCATACTACTTTTCTTCCTGTACACTAAATATGTTTAATAATGAGATTTTTTACAAGTTTTTAATATAAGACAGTTCTAATTCTTCCCTACATTGATTATTTATTCTTATATAGTGGAAAAATAGTGATACATGAAAATAAACCAAAACGTTTTATAAAATAAAAAAAAAATTGATATTTTTAAAGTTTGATAGGCTCCTCAGCCCTAATATTGCCCCAAAGTATTTTTTTTTTAGGTTACTTGCACTACTGTTATACCTAGGAAGACAAAATAAAAATTCGGTTAATACAAATGCAATAAATAAAAGATACTTCTTTTCAATTTTTGTGGAAGAAAGGAATTTTGGGCAAAATCTTTTAAAAGTGTTAAGATAAGTATAAACGCATGTACTACACTTAATATTAAGTGGGGGTCTGTTGCAAAATTTGAAATTTTTATTAGGGTCAAATATAATTTTGAAACTTAAAAAAAAAATTCGTTCTTATTCTATTTTCTCTTAAATCTGATTACGTTAAGTGTTGCTTCGATCGGTTCGAGGAAGTCGAGCTAAACTGTTTTTAATTCAGTTTAATAATACCATATGATGCGATTCCGGGTATATGTTTTTTTAGGAAATCTTCCCGACGATGGATAGTCTTTTTAACTCTGGAAGAAATATTTTTCAAGCTGCGTCATGTATTTTGACTAATCTTTGTAAAGGTGTTGATGAGTTATGAACTACTCTTTCCTGGACAGATATAATTTAACTTCCAAGGTTTATCAGAGGAACAGATGATAACTATCTAAAAGAAACATTAAATACTCCTTTAGCAGGGTCGTTTGTTTCGTTTAAAGTAAATCTATGACTTTTTCGCAGTAGTTCCATTCTCTTTGTTATTACCACTTAATCATTTCGTGATGGTGAAGTCGCGTAGATTCCGTCTAGACACCCAACCACTGATCCCCCAAGAAGGGTGTAAAGAACCTTCATATTTGTGACAGACTCCGTATTTGGTATTTGTGGGATCGACTCTGTTCGTGACCTGATCAAAGAATGTTACTACTTCTTATCTGGTGGCTGTACATAAAATCCTGGAACTGAAATGCTTTTCGGATAATGTAGGAATATTAATTTTAATGGGAAGATAGTTTGTTTATTTATAATATTTTTTCTCCGAGAAAGTTTTATTATTGTTGAGTTATATTGTTGGGAAGAAATGATCATTTTTGTTACTAATGTAAACTTTAAATTTACATTAATTTCAGGAGATAATTTAGACTTAGGTTGGTTAAAATGTTCTATAGAGATCACTATAAAGGAAGATTAGGTTATAAAGGCTAAATAAAACATGAAGAACTGTAAGAATAAGAGTATTTGTCATAAACGTTGCTTCTACGAAGCCGTTTGCAAACTTATTTCACAGCATTAGGTTTCACGGTTTATTAGGTTTCACGGCATATTATATCGTATCTAACAAGTTAATTGGTTAGAAGAATACTAGAATGGCTGCTGAATTAAGGTATTAATATATAGAGTATTGAAAAAGTCAAACAGAAAAAAACCTGATAAACTTTTATTTGTTTGGATTTATTAATAAGCATCTTGCGGAAATGAAACTCGAGGATAGAATTTCACTCGTTCATCTCTCACAGATTTTAGAATGTCCAAGATTAAAGAATGAATGCCTACGTCTAAGTTCAAGAGTATGTGTGTTGAAGTCTAGTGTGAAGACACTACACTTCGCTATCGCACATATATAGCGAAATTATTATTTATTATTATTATTTTCCATATATTTCGAGTTACGTGAAACATTTTACAGATAAAATTTTCTTATCCAAATATTCGAATAACAATAATATAATACAATAATAATAATAATACAAAATAATACGTGTAATAATATTACTCGTAAGAAGACGGTTCACGTACGTGATACAGATGCGAGTTGTACGTGATATCAGGAAGCTCATATAGTGGAACAATACATTTCGGATGAAACTTTTTTTAAAAAATAAGAGCTTGTTCAGAAAGAGAAAAATATACGTCCAGTAATGGTTAACATTTTCCTTGTGATCAATTTTTGTCACATTTTGCTGTCGCTCATTCCCCTTGGGTTGCGGTTGTATTTTATAAATTTGCAATATATTTGTTTAATAAGACTAGAAACTTTTCTGTTTCTCTTTATTAAAGAATGATATCACTCTATTTCTATTTTACAAAAATGAAAACCCTAATATTTGACCTCGAGATCAAATACGGGTACGAAGTACTTCATTATAAATTCATATAGATAAATTAATTAATCTACTTGTAAATTGATGACTAAAACTTTCACAATGATTTTTAATTAAAAATGTTGGCATTCTTCCAGAGCTAATAAACATAATTGCCTTAAAAATTCTTTGTGGCTGAGTCGATATCCTGCAGTGAAATGTAGACTACTGAAAGCGTGAGAAGATTCAATACGGTGCAGGAATATTAGTGCTATATAATAAGCATTAACATACATTTATTTTAATAATAACTTAGAACAATAAACTAAGTTTATAACAACCTTTTTTCTCGGAAGGTTCCTGCTTCTATAATCATTCCTGGAAGTTGTAGAGCTAGATGGATATTCGCATTAAGTACGTTCTTCTTTCGTATAGAATACCGATAACTTTTATTTCAGTTGTAAAATAAACCTCCATAATTTAAAAATAAATTATTACTTTAATGTTACTAATTTCAGTTTAAGTAATCATTATTCGCAAGATTTATTTAATGATTTAAACATCATTATTAAAATGACTTTATAAACAATTTGAAGCGAATATCAAGTTTAATTAATTTATTTATATTACCATTACATTATTTTTTAATAAAATTATAGTTCTACCCATTAAGATTATAGTTTTTTTATTTTATTAGCTAGTCTATAATTTAAAGGAAACCATATTTATTAGGCTATTAAGATAAAATTATGTTACGACAAACGTAAACGTTTACACGTAATTGAAAAATCACACGTTATAGGTGTATAATAAAAATAACAGAACAATTCTTATTTATTTATTTATTTTTTTTTTGTTATGAGAAACAAAAAAATTTTTTGTATGAGGTCTTGGAATTCACTTTACCTTTTTATACGACTACATTATTGTTGGTGTATATGGAAGTAAATACAGTTACATTGAAATGTATACAATATTTCCTGATTATAAAAATTAAAATATTTAATTTTAATATGCATTGTACATAGAACTGTATCTGGACCTTTGTTACATATAAGCAATATAACCTACAGGATGAAGACAGTTCAATCCTTTCAGTAGCCTATTTCATATATGTATGAATTAAATAATATTAATATAATTGTATAGTATTGATGATATTAAAAATCCTAGATCTTTCGGCTTACTTGAAAGCCATAGGAGTAAAAAAATATTACATTGAAGTCAAAAATTAAAATGTATGAAGTCATAACCGTCCGGTCCTAACTGTTTTGAGTTAATTGTTAGGACCGGACAGTCATGACTGTTTATACATTTTAATTTTTGTTTTCAATGTAATATTTTTTAACTCCTGATGATGGCTTTCAAGTAAGCCAAAAAATCTAGGGTTTATCTCTATGTGCTGGTAAGGAGGATTTTTAATTGTTAATATTATTTGATTTTATATATCAGCGGTACCATGTTCGAGAAATTAATGTGTACGTATGTGAAATAAACCATATAAATGTTAAGTAAAACGGCATGAAAATAAGTAGTTTGTGCCTGTCTTATAACAAACACTTTTTTTTGTTGACAAGGACATTTGAGGAGATCGCTTTGATGCAAGCGGTCGATTTCGTTGGAAGGAATATCCTAGTAAGATCAATTTCAGTCAGTACGAACAGGAAATCATCTGGTGGAATGATTTTTCATTCGATGAAGGAAAAAATCCGGTAGTGTAATTGATTTATACTGCGATCCTTAAATTTATGTCAGGCATAATATCTTCTAGTTTAGGCTGCGGAGTTCACTGAGTCGATAATGTCTCCATCATAATTAGTTTCATTCTGTTCCAATAGATAGATTTCGGCAAATTATGGTTTCTCTTTGTGTATAATAGGAAGTATTTATTACTCGATTTTATATCGGTGACTATGGAACATTATATAATCCATTACTTGTCTGTTTCTTTTTTCAATTAATTCAAACGAATTGTCTCATCTTTTGCTATTAAGACTATTTGGTCAGTTTCATAGATTTTAAATAGCAGAGTAGTAAATCTAATCACTTAATTATAAATCAAAACTTTTAAAATTACTTTGGCCAATTGGGGGTCATTTATCATAGAGATAAATAAAAATATAGAAGGATCAGCTTGACTGAGAATAAACAATTAAATAATCTGTTTTTACTATTGTTAAAATAGTAAGATATTCTTTTTATGTTCTCCAAACTTTTTTGGTATTTTTCAATATAGAGAATACAAAAGCTTATCTTCGAGAGTAATTGCGTGTAACATATATTTTGTAGTACTACGAACTTTTACTAATGGAAGAGAATATTTTAATTTCAGAAACGGAAGATTAAGATGGTGAGTGGAGTTAACTGTGTAAAATACATTATAATAAAATCCCTTCAAAGGCTTAGTATTATAAACGTTTCCGGTTTGTATATCTTGTGGTTGGGAATTTTGTTAAAAATGTAAAAAGTTAAGGAGTTAACTAATAACTTGGTTCTATAGGAGTGCGATTTTAGAATGACTTAACTGTAAATACTAAATTTCAAAAGAATATTAATTAATTAAAAATTAAACTAAGAGAAAAGTTCAAAATGATTTAACGTACACCATTGTAGAATTTTTAGAATGACTTAGATGGATTTTTTTTTGTCCTACACCTATGCACGTGACTCACAATTAAGAATTGCTCGGTGCAGGGGCGTGTCCTTTAACTCTAACGGCCCCCTCTACGACTTTAAATCCAGCCCGGGAGGTTGGGCCGCCGGTTTATTTATTTATAGTTATTAACCTTCCCAAAACTTCTTAAAGCTACGGTTTTTACGCTGAAGTAATTTTTTTTCGATAATTATATTAAGAATATCATATTTCAGTTACCTTAATTAATCCTTTGGATTAATCGTTATTGTCTTTAACGGGTTATTGCTGAAATTTTCTATTGATTATTTTTGTTAATGAAATGTTATTATTTTTTTTTACTCTTTTATGGTGACTAGTAACATATGCTCTTCCTGTTACATCACGGAATACGTTTTACATTTTCTTGTTATAAAAAATAAATAAATATAAAAATAAAACATGTCTGTGTATTGCATATTATGATACTAAGGAAACATTTCTGCGTTAGCGAGTAGTAATTTAATGATGCATTCAAGGTAATAAAAAATGTTCTCGAATACGATAATTTTTTTAAATTTTTGTTTCAACGCTATTCATTTTTAATTTAAATATTTATCGTAGATATTGCTATTATTTTCAGAAACACCATTAATCCATTTATATGACGTATAATTTTAATTATCCATTTTTTAAATTATAGTTTTGAATCATACTACTACTTATAAAATATTATTATAATAACATAGTTTTATAATAAAGTAAATTTTTATTAGGTCTAATAATTTTACATTTGTTTTAGGTAGTAACGATTCATTAACTGTCAGTTCAACTACATAAAAATGAAAATATTGTAGTATATAAATCTACTTTACATAACCAATAAAGCTTTTATTTATTCCAATAGTATTGGTACTCTGCAGTATATAATAACAATTGAGGCAAATACATATCATATACTTTCAGTAAAAGCGACTGCACCTTTTTTGTTCTATTATTACAGCATAACGAAATAGAATCAGTTACTTCGTCGTTTGGTTAAAAAGTTTACATTAAATAGGCTACCTTTTGCGTAATCAATAATATTGAGGATGTAATGTTATTTGGATAGTGAGGTAGATTTATATTATATTTCTTTAAGTGTTCTAATGTATGTTTGTTTAAAATTTAAATATTCAATTTAATTTATAGGTTGTGCTTGATAAATTCAATTGAAAACTGTTCATATTCAAAAATGTTTTATTTTGAATTTAGAATTCTTAGTAAAAATAATAAGTCACACGAATAATTATAAGACCACTTACAAAACCACCTTCATATAAGATTAAAAATAATATTAAGAAGGCTGTTTACAAATTTATACTTTATTTATTTCCATTTGCAAATTAGGTACAATTATTTAAGAAAGAATGTAAGAAGCTAACTATACCCTAAGGTAGGGGAGAATGCGTGTTAGTAGATTAACATATGAACGTAGAACATTTGTTAAAATTGTACGGAATCGATGTCCGCAGTGCGTACAACATACCTTTTACATGCTGTGCGTGCCAAGGATGTGTTAGGTTTACGATGAACCTACCGCTGAAATAGAGAAAGGTTCTGGTGCTAATTCAGCTTTTTCGTTTTAGAAACAAACACCACCAATTTTATTTTCACTCAATAATATTTTAAACGTCTATTATCTACTTTTTACAAATATTCATTTTTACCAGAGTTAAATTATTTTTTTATATGAATAAAGACATTAAAATTAATTACTATTATAGAAATATTATAAAAGCGTACATGAACATTTACAAAAAATAATTTTATTAACGATGAACCTAACTGAATTTTAAATAAAACGAGAGTTTTCTAACCAGGTATAATATTTTCTAGTTAACTATATTGTGATACTTAATATAGTCGCTCTGTTATTTTACCAAGTTATTACTAGGAATATCTTTGAACCGAGAAGTAAACACGGAACAAATTTAGAAGAACGGAAAATTCAAATTTTAATATTAAAAGTAATAATCGAATACGTTACAAATTTTTAAATGGATTATGAATCTTGTAACTTTTACCGGCAAAGGAATCTGGAATAAGGTTTCCTCATCTACAGCGTGCATCGTCTCATAATAAATATATTATCTGTATTATCGTAGATTAACAAATATTTATAAGGACGAATTTTTTACAAAATCAACATGATGTGTTACATACTCTACGTGTATTACGGCGGAGATCTCATATTCATATAATAAGCATAGCAGATGGAAAAGTATAACACCTTGAGATTCAGTAGATTTATTACAAATAATATGGCGAATAATACTATAAAAATTTAGTCTGGTTATGAATTTCACGGTATAATTAGTAAATTCAAATCCTTATGAATCACAAATTTAATGCCAGGCTCTTCTTTGGTATTCCAAAAAATATCTCACCAATAAAAGGTTTGAAATACTTTTAAAAGCAACATTTTATGAAAATCAGTCTATTTATAAGATACTTATTCTAAAGATCGAGTGAATGTAATATGAAATTTAATAGGGTACAGTTATAAAATGAAATATTTTAAATACAGTTTTTAGCAATGTCATTAGTAATAATAATAAATGAACATTTATATATTTAGACTGATTTTTTAATCTGAATGTTTCAATTCGAATCAGTCATTTACAAAAGAGAAAGCTAATTACACTTGTGTAGATTTAGTTGCCGTTAAACATAATATATCTTGTTTATTTCTATTGTTATACAGATAAATAATTTTAAATTATTAAATTAATAATTATACACCAAATAAATTAAAAAATAATGCTTAGTTTTAATCTTTATTATATTTTTACTTAACACGTTTGGAAATTAATTTATAATTATTCAGCATAATTCTCATTTTTTAAACACTGAATTTATTTTTTGTGTGTTTAAAATAAAAAATCGGTTATAATTACAAGTTCAAGTCTATTATTACCTATAACGACAGTAATAGCCTAAATATTTATTCACCAGTGATGAATCGGGAAAGGGGTTTTACTGAATTAAATTGCCCACAATTACTATAATCTAGAAAATGTCAGAATTAACTGAAATATTTAATTTACTTTTTATTAGAAAATTTTATTTATTAATAAAATATATTGTATATGTTGCAGGCCGGAAAACAAGATATAGTCGTAGTATGTTTGCATTCTAAGGCTCACTAAAAGTACCTCATATTTATTGATCGTTTTAAAATTTTAAAGAATAAAGACAGTAAATGACCGGATTGCAAAAAATTATAATATTATAAAGAAGATAATAGATGTCAGTTTAGGTTTTTTCACTAGATTCCCATAATTTTTGTATATTTTTACAGAAAAACATTTTAATGAAAATTATAAAGAAAAAATAATTTCCGTAATAAGATATAGGAAATATTTTATTTCCTATATTTTATATTCTAAAAATATTCTTTAATATTTTATATTTTTACCGGAGTCAAACTCAGGTTTAATATATTGCTTCTCACCTGTAACTAAAACTGAATATAAGCGATACTCTACTGATATTTTATTATTAAAATCACAATTTTATAGACGAAACAACATCAGTTTAGTTACAGTCTACACCGTACTAAAATTAAGTTTGGCAGATATTTCTATAAATAAATATTATTTACTAATTATATGTGTTATAAATGATAATAACGTATTCAAAATAATCGAATTGTTTAAAAATATAGACTTTTATGATAAAAACATTTATCACTTATATTACTTATCAGTTATATACTTATGTTTATAAAAAATTATGTTCAGGAGG
>JAAAKQ030108793.1:2619-14139 GCA_010016005.3 Zanna intricata
TATATATATGTACAATTAGTAAACTGATATTTTATTCTGATGAAAACATAATTTATACATTTTATAGGTTACATTAGGAATTGTAAGTGTTCTGTTCCTTTACTCTTAGTCTTTTCTAATGACTGACTAAAAAATTTATTAAACCATTTCAGTTGTTTTGTATAATGCCTTAGACAAACCTTAAACACTAAATAATTTTTACCATAAATCATCACTATCTGATAAACTCTAATGATAATAATTGATCATATTAACAGAAATTAATTCAGTTCCCAGTTTGCATATTACATGATCATTTGGTGTGTTCATACTCACAAAATTAAAATATGCACTTCTAAATTCTATTATGCTAACTTCATCTTTTACTTCTCTTAGCATACAATTAAATAATTTAAAAATTTAACCCATTGAACATAATGATCTTTGCATTGCTACTTTTTTCTTCTTTCAATCCATAAAGAAGATCAGTAAAAGTTCCAAAAATATTTTCCAGAACCATATTTTCAAATGTTCAGTATGCAGTTTTATGTATTTTTTTAAAATATTAAAATAATAACAGTTTTACTACTTCAAAATATTATGATCATTGTCTTACCAGCCAGGTATCTAAATTGTTTATATTGACAGACAACACTTGTTAATTAATTCTTATATAGCTTGATGATATCAGACCTTTTTATTTTTCTTGAAAAATATGTTTATTTTTTGCTAGAAAAAAAACAATTTTCAATTGACTGTAGATCGATCTCAATAAATTTCATAAAATAATCATGACTCACTTTAAAAATATATCTAAAAATGTGTTTGCAGAACATTTGTTAAGGTCTATTTATGCGTAAATATTTTTTCATCCACAAATAAAAATATAATAAAGAGATATTACACATATCAGAGTTAACTTTTGTAAAGATCATCTCCTAGAAATGGGATGTACGTGCAAAATGTTAACCATAACTAAACGAGGCAAATTTTATAGATAGCATGTATTAGATAAGTTCATGACAACTGAACATAAACTTTTAAATGTTCTTCTCGAACATATTCTAAATGTACCTTCTTACTCTCTTTCAGAGATATCTACAGTGCTATCTGTAGTAATATAAGAAAGATTGAATTATATTTATTAAAACAATTTAAAAAAATATAATTTCAGGTATTTAAAATGTATCTGTCACCTTGTCCCCCCTCCAGTCACGCTCTTCACCATAGTCATGATGGACTTTCTCCTGTGTCTCAGTCCTGACTTCTTGCCTACTCAAATGGAGAGTACCTGACTACTTTAAGAGCAGCTTAATGACCTCTACGTCTATTAATCTCGTCCTTTCTCCTTAATGATGCAGTAACGTAATTATTGACTGAACTCCATACTTCCGATGATCTTAATATAAATTGGATTAAGGTATCCGGCATTAAACCATGAATATCGGCTCTTACTCTGCTATTCTTAAAAGCCGGGCAATCAAATAATAGATGACATGGAGAGTCATTCGCACCTTGACAAAACATCTCCTTCCAGTCCTATATAGATTGTGGCCAAAAGTGCCATAGCTAGTAAAGACCTGTGTTAGGTATAGCTCATCTCTCCTTGTTCTCATTTGTACCATAAATTCAAATTCTTAATAAGTTTTCTAGTCCATACGGTTTTTTCACCCTCACAGCACCTCTTTCTCTATCATCTCATTAATGTCTCTTGCGTCTTGGTCCTGTCTCCACCCTCATACCTCTCTCCTCTTGTCAGTCAATAGATCGATAGGAGGCACCATTGCAAGAACACATACCGCTTCATAACAGACTGTGCGATATGCAGAAACTATACCTAGTAGGGGGACCTTCTATGAATACTCTGAAGCCGGTTCAAGTTCCTTTTCTTACTGGTTGCGTGGCACCAACCTAGAGCAGCATACATGATGACCTATGTGACAGAGGACATGATCAAGCGCCTTTTAGTTTGTGTTCTCTTGCTTAAAGTGTGTGTGTGTGTGTGTGTGTGTGTGTGTGTGCGTGTGTGTGTGTGTGTGTGTGCTTTTATTCATCCTAAACAGTAATTATAATAATTAATTAATTTTTATGTTGGCACTACATACTAATATACCCATTAACAGTGTATGCTAATGGCGTGCAGTCAGGTCCCTTAGGGGAAAATAAAATGCTAGAATTACTTAATTTTTTTATAAGCATGGGACCAAGTAAATGAATTATGCCTGAACCATTCACATTTTTGTACTTATTTCACATTTCTAAATAGATTTTTATTTAGTATGTTACATTTGGGCAATATAGAGGTAATAGAAGCATTAGGTTATAAATAATGCAGTTTACCATATCTTACTTGGGGCTTATTATATTTAGTAGTATCAATTTGAGTAATTATTTCTTTTATTGGTTTAAACAGTTCATAGAAATATATCTTTTAAGTTATGGATGTTCAGTCAGATAATGAGTGCTTCAAAAACCTGATGTAAAATATTAAATAAATTGCAAAGTAGGCCATATGACCATAAATGTTAAAATTATTATAGTAAAGTAACTGAGAGATTGGATACTGAAATAAACCAGAAATTTGATGAATATTATAGGAACATTCTAGATACCAATAAGGGAAAAACTAAAAGTACATAGAGACCAATAAATAGTATTATGTGGGTAAGAACAAAAAAAAAACAGCAAATACAATTATTGTAAGTAAGAATAATAGACAAATTACAAACAAAGCTGAAATGTTTATTAGTCAGCCAGTGTCTTTAGTCAGCATTTTTCAGAAATATCACAGAAAATTAATAACTGAAACTTATGGCAACATAATACAAGAATATAGAATTAGCGATGAAATAAAAACAGTATGTAGATCTTTTTTTTTGTATTTCCTACTAATAAGAAAAAGACTGAAAAGTTATTTCCTCTCTGCTAAATAAAAGATCTAGGGGTCATGTCAATATGACTGTTGAATTTTATAAAATAAATTGTAAAAGCATTTCACATATAATAGGGTTTAAAATTAATAAAAGCTTCAAAATGATAAATTCCCACAAATATTTTTAAAAAATCAGTAATTATTCTACTATTTAAAAAAGGAAAGAGAGGGAGGTAAAAAATTATAGAACAATATCATTGGTACCCACTCTTTGAAAAATAATAGAATGAATCATGAAGGAAAGACTAGTTAATTTTTATACTTAAAAAAAAAACACATTTTTTAATAAAAGTATTTCTTTAGTAAAAATAAATTTAGCTTCAAAAAAAAAAGTATGGAATTGGTGTTTATTGAGTTGTTTAAAGAAATGTACTGCAGTATAAATTTAGAACTAAAAGTACCAGTCTTATTTTTAGATCTAAGAAAAAAAGCATTTAATACAGTTCAGCTCAGTATTATTTTGAATAAGATGGAGAATGTGGGGTGAAGGGGCACTGCATTGACCTGGTTTGTATCTTATCTGATAAATCATTTAAAATAGGAGACTATATAAGAATCTGTTCTGAAATAAAGTGTAGTATTCCACAAGGCACTACTCTTTCTGTCATTCTTGATATTCATCGGTGACTTAAGTAATGAAAATTTTATAGATAGGTGTCACTCCTTTGCAAAAGATACTCCATTGAATACAACAGCAGAAATTGGGAAGATTTTAGTACGCGATGGATAAAGAACTGGTTACCATTAGAGATTAATTTCTATGAAATAGAATAATTCTCAGTACAAGAAAGTTAAATTTTGTGAAATCTTTGGTTGTCGAAGCAACCACCACTGCAAAAGTATCATAAACACTCTTCTTGCTTCAGCAATAAAAACTGTTTGTGTAAATGTATTGTTTGATTTGATTCTATCAAATGTTTAGGCTTAGTTATCAATTCCGAATTAAGCTAAAAACCACATATGTTAAAATTAAGGAAAGAATTAATGTTGTTCATATATAAATTCTATAAGTTACAACAATATTGTAATCAAAAATAGTTGTTATACAGAGTGCATCACAAAGTTCTCCTACGATTTTCATAACCTATTCTATTTGTGAAAGTAATGGAAAAAAAATCATATGTTCAAAAATTGTTTGTGAGTTACAGCTTGTGAAATATTTCTCAGATTTCACTTACCCCGCTGAAATGAGGATCTTAATTAAGAATGTAAATTTTTTGGATGTTAATTTTTAGGATGTTAATTAAGAAGCAGAATTAGTGATTTCTTATGGTCTTTGATCTGAAAATCGAATAAAGTAGATCCAAGAATCGTATCTACAATAGTTTTTGAGAAATTTGGAGTGGAAGCCAAATTGGTGTAGAAACAAACCTCTTCTTTTTTTTATGTTTGAAGTACATTTTTATTGTTAACAAGCAGTATATTAAAAAACCAAAATTTAATTAGCTATTAGAATTAAATCCCTTTTTTAAATGTACTTTTTTATTATTAATTTTTTTATTAATGACAGAAATAGAATAAACTATTTGAAAAATTAATATTTCTAAGTGGCAATAAAATAACAACAGCTGATCAACAACGTGCAACACTGTATTAGTCTTCAAGTCGTTCTCTAATGTAAATTAATTATATCGGCTACTGTTCTGTCAATTTTAGTTTGAACGTGGTAATTTTACTTTTGAAGTAATGCTTATAATATTTATTTACACCAGAGGAATATGTGAATAGTAATCATTTTGGATGTTTGTGAAATGGTAATTCTACAGCTGCTGCAGTAGAATATGAAATTTGTTTCCCGAATCAAAGGATTGCAGATCCCAAACGAATTAATGAAACCTTTTGCAATATTCAGGAAACAGATTACCTATCTAATATTTCTACCAGCTAAAAACCATCTGCCCAAAATGATGCTGTTATTGATTAAATTACTACTGATGTTGTTCAGCATAGTCCAGGTGTCAATACACGACGTCTTTCTAAGCGGATCGAGTTTCACATTCGATGGTTTGGAGGATACTTAAACAAAACAGGTTTTATCCTTGTCATAAACAGCCAGTTAAACATATACACCCAGGAGAGTGTCCGCAACTGGTGAAATACAAATTGGCAACTCTACAAGTATGTTTTGTGTACAAATGAGGCTAATTTCACCCGAGATAGCATCAACAACTTATGCAATGAGCATAGTCTGCTTCGGTCAAAGATCAGTCGATTAGACTAAGAAAAATCAGTGTTAAAAGAAAACTTAAATTCAAAATGTTATGCTATTTTGCCTTGATAGATTAGACTTGATAGGATAAGCATTAGATTAGTAAAATTATAGTTAATATAAATCTAAGTAATTATTGTATCGCTGGCCTCCGTGGTGGAAGTGGTAGCATCTCGACCTTTCATCCGGAAGTCCTGAATTCAAATCTCGCTCAGGCATGATATTTTCACAGTCTACAGAAATTGTCATTCATCTCATCCTCTGAAGTAACACATTACAGTGGTCCTGGAGGTTAAAAAAAAAATTATTGTATTAATAATTCAGAAACTGGACTGTTGATACGGCTGTAGGTATTCTAGAGACTGAGAATATGAAAGTTTATATGTAAAACTATTATTGGAAACAGATTTATTATTTATAAATTACGCTTCATGTTCTTTAATCTGCCAAGAAACAATTAGCAGAGTAGTGAATCAGATAATTAATTATTCATACTTTATTTCCTACCTGGAAAGTAAATAATTTTAAAAAAATTCATGTTGACTTTATTTGACAACCTTGTCTTTAAACAGCTTTTCGTAGGGGTTTAATAATCAAAAAAATAATTCCCTAAATCTTTTTTCTTAAAATGAATTGGAATAAAAAGTAATGTACTCTAATGAAATGTTATTCAAGATTGGCAGGATAGATCTAGAAGCATCTGGGGTTGGTTAATTGAATAACTGAAAGGAAGCAGAAAGTAAAAACTGTAAGGGGAAATTAAAATCATAATTTTCAAATTTACAACTTCATCACTTGCGTTAAATTAAAATTAATTAATGTTCAATTTAAAGGATTTTCTGCTAACATCTAACTGAAAAAAAAGAAAATGTATCTAAGCATAAAAATATCCATTAAAAAACTCCACTTGAGCTCAGAGGCATAGAATGATATTAAAAAATTTGTTGTTATTAACTTAGGTGATAATTGTAAAGACTTCTTTGCTAGTTTTGGATTATTATTAATTAGAAATCTTGCTATGGTATCAGTCAGATAGCTGTAAGTGTAGTGTTATTTTCAAGTTACTCGTATACATTATGATTTAATTCATGTTACATAATTTATACAATTTATGTGAGAAATTGCTCTTAGATCACCAAGACTAGATTATGTATTTAAAATGTAAAGGTTTGTAAACATCAGATGTTTAAAGTGTAGTGCTATTTTGTTTAATTCATTAACAATTATTTGTTTAATTAGTAAAGTTTGATTTATAATTAAATTTAGGAGAGATTTACTTAGATATATTTATTAATAGTATTGTCTACATTATTTATTTTATGTAGTTTTCAATCCTTGTTCAGCCAAATCATAATAAACCTGTACTGTTAAAAATACGTATTATTGATGTTTCGTTCATTATTCATGCTCATAATTTGAACTTCTTTTTTTTTTTTAAGAAAAGCTTGAATAAAATTATATTTTATGAATTAAAATTATATGCTAATTAGCTACACAACTTTTTAAAATATCCTTAAAAATTGAAGTTGTTAAATTTTTCATGTTTTAACTGCTTTAAAAAAATTTCTAACTGTTTATGTGAGAAATGCTTTTAATTAAATCTAGTCAAAGTTGCTTTTTTCTGAGTGTAATGATACTCATCATGCAGTTATTTGTAGATAAATATATCACTTATTGGGCCGAATATCACTACTATTTCAAAGGGATGGGAGAGCTGATGTGCAGCAGTATATTTAGTTCGGTGAAGAGGACAACAGAAAACCACTATCGCTCACTCTCCTTGATAAGCCTAATGTAGTATACCCTTATTCTTCGGAATTATAGAGATTTTTGAGACTGATTTTTTTTCCATTTCAGGTCACCTACAACCTAATTTCGATTACGAGAGTTCTAACGTTCAAATCCTATAAAGGCAGTTACTTTTATACGGATTTGAATACTAGATCCTGGGTACCAGTGTTCTTTAGTGGTTAGGTTTCAATTTACCTCACATCTCAGGGACAGTTGATCTAAGACTACTACACTCCATTTACATTCATACATATCATCCTCATTAATCCTTTAAAGTAATACCTTACGGTGGTTCTGGAGGCTAAACAGAAAAAAAGGTGACCTACAACCTAATGGTGAACTCGTCATAGCAAATCAGCTGATTTCGAAGTCGAGAGTTCTAAGGTTCAAATCCTATTGAAGGAAGTTACTTTTATACGAAATTGAATACTAGATCATGGATATCGGTATTCTTAGATGGTTGGGTTTCAATTAATCACGTATCTCAGGAATGGTTGACCTGAGATTGTACAAAACTAGACTTCATTTACAATCATATATAGCATCCTTATTCATCCTTTCAAGTAATATCTTACAGTGGTTCTGGAGGCTAAACAGAAAAAAAAGAGCAGCCTTTAAGATCATCTAATATAACATATATTTTTCATGTTAAAGAAGAGGATACGATTCTATTCAGATATAAAACATTTTTGATTGTCAGAAATGTCAGAATAAAACAGAAATTTTCAGATTGTCAAAAATAAACAGAATAACTTTTTATGTATTCTTTATGAAAATCTAACTGTAAGATTTTTATCTTTAAATTTAGCTTTACATACTATTTTATAGGACAGCAGTTATGATTTATGTATTATTTAACGACCATTCCATTTTACAATGAAATTCATTAGAATTATGTGTTTATTTTTATGATAAAAATTGTTTTAACAATGTGTTTTTCTCCATATCGTAAATATGTTTAAAACTTGCTCATATAACCAAAAGATTTCTGAAAAAAGATTACAACATATTTTTAAATTAAAATAAAAGGGAACCTAATTTGAAAAATAAAATCTGGGGTATATATAATTAAAGAAAAACTTCCTTTAAAAAAGTCTATAAATACAATAATTTATAATTCATCTTGAATTGATAGGCATGTTACTCTAAGAATAAAAAACAATTGGCTTCACTTGTTGGAATAGATCAAGCGATACCGTAGTAAAATCAGAGAAGCATCATAAAATAAAAATTTAACATGCTTAAAAGTCAATACTAATAATGAAAGTTATAAATACATTAGAGGTGTATAAACCAAAGAAATAAAATAGCTATAAAAATAAATAAAAATTCTGAAGAAATTAATGAAAATTATTTTAGCATTTACTTACATATATGTTAAACGAAGATGAAGTTTATTCATTGTTTGTTTTTTTTCAGTTAATGTTATTTTAAAAAAATTATCTAAAAGTAATTTTGTTTCTATAAAAGAAAATTATTTAAATTGGAAAGAAATTTCATTTAGATAATTGATAATTTATTGCAATGGAATTATAATAAAGGACCTTTTTTATATATCGAAGTATTATATTCTGTCAAATAAAGACAGTTCTGTTGTCCTGTTTAATAGAGGTAAATATTGTTTATTTATAAAACAAACTTATTTTTAATGTCCGCTATTGATATTTTTGTAGACTGTAGCAGGCATTGTTTTGCTATAACAAGTATTTTTCGTATAACGATTGTTTTAAGATATACGATTTTTAAATAATAAATTCGCAGCCTTGTCAAACAATGTTTTATTTTTGGATCAATCATGCTAACTATATAACTATTAGTTATGTTGACCTACCATAAACTATTACGTTTGTTTATTAATACTATTAACTTTACTACTACTTTTTTTTTCTTTCTTTTTTTTTTTGACGATGAGTTGCGAAGAAATGCAATTTTGCACTCCCCATGGGGTTGTGTCGGACTCCGAACCAGGGACGCTAACCGCCCCCAGCTAGTCAAACTCAGCGAACTAAGAAGCCTGGCTGAGCGACTAAGCAAACGCCACAGCCTGCTCCCTACCGACTAAACCTCCCTCACCGCTCTTCTCCGCTCCGAGACCGGACCCGCAATTAAGCACAATGCAGTCTCGGGGGGGGGAGACGTGTCCGACGACGTGTGTGTGTGTGTACGTGTTCACGCCCAAGGAGAACACGTCCTTATAGCAAGGACAAGTGGCGACTCAGCAGGAGGCTATCCCTTCTTCCTTAACTACTGATGTACAGTAAGTAACTTATTACCAAGTGTACACATAAAGAACTTTTAATCGCTACGTTCGTTAGACTAAACGATAATTATATAGAGCTAATTGTGAGAAAACAGAAAACAAACTGGCTAGGAATTCAGCTAATTCTGAGTAGGAATCTAACGCATTGCAAGGATATTTAGATACTAAAAGTATAGTATACAGATAGATAAATTTATATCGTTTAAATAATAATCAATAATAAAAAATATCGCTTCTCAAAATAATTTCCGATGTAAAAAGGAGGATGCCAAACTTAGTATCTTGAAATTGCAGTGCGACAAAAACTAATAATATTATCGAAGTACGCCAGTAATTTACTCCAAACTAGAATGATTAAAAATTTTTAGACTAAAAATTTTTAACTAAATCTTTAGAGACTGATATGTTTAATATTGAACGACTAAAGAGAAATTCGTTGATATAGAACGATCTGAAAAATTTTAATGCAGTGCTCCCGTACTCGAAATACCTAGCGTCCCGCCTTGAAATGTTCAATTGTTTACTTTTGCACGTCTGTTACGTTTTCTTTTATGAAATTGTGGTAATTTCATGGAAAAAATAAAATATATTTCGAAATTTTAATAAAGGCATTCTAACTGATTTTAAGCTTTAGATTTATTTTCTAATCCAAAACTAAAAGTGATCATACCCAATCCCATTTAATGCGAATTTGACTCGGTGTAAAGAATATCCTTTGATCAGATCCTGTGGGGTTAAACGAGATTTAGTGAAAAGTAATTTTTCATTAAAAAACTTTGTGATTATGGTGTCAAGAGTTCTTACCCTGAATTAGTGAAAGCTCAAGTAGTGTTGATGAAAATTTAGTCTTCCAAGAGCGGCAGAAATTTCGTCCCAGCCCTTCTCTTTGAACGTGATATTCCTGACACGTTAGACAAACCATATCAAAGCTCATATTTTCACTTCTACAAGCTATTCTATAACCAGTACACTTGATATTACACAGCAGTACAAACACAAGACAACTGCCGCGATCAGAGGATTAGAGAATTCCCGCGCACGTGCTAATCAAAACCTCCAATAAGGCGCATACAAAAAAATCGCCCGGTCAGTCATCTCAGAATATCCATCTGCAGTTATCTGATAGGCGATTAGAGGTTGCTGTTAGATCTCATTTAATAAGCCAGGGAAGTTTTTCAAGAAATTTGTTGATTCCGTCCTTAAACGGATAGGAAGTGCGTTCTGAAAAGATCTTTTACTACCAAAAAAGAAACTAGCAAAAGGTCTTTACTAGTAAACGACTGATGTGATCATGAAATTAATTTATTTATTGAAGGCTATATTTTTATTTTTCCGGAATTTTACTGTGGTTAGGTATTCTGCTAAAACATAACTGAATTATTCTTTTTAAAGAACTTAATATTGAAAACACTGTACAAGTTGGTAAACATTAACGTGATACATTAGATCTATTAATACAAATTATATTACGTATTGTCATACTATAGAAATGCGTAGGGTATATTTACATAACGACAATATTACGGAATGAAATAAAAATATTTAAAATCTTGCTCTTAGCAAAAAAATACTACGACATTGTACCAGTATATCTCTTGAAGCCACCATTCACTTTTCTTCGGGTTCAACCGAAGTCTTGAAATTATCTGATAATATATAACGCCCTGGTATGGCCCAAATTATAGATCTTTGCTGCAACACTGGAGATCTGCGCCAACAGGCTATCGATGGCATTCGTAATATTGATGATGAAAACATGGTTTCTCTAAGTAAAATCCTTAGAATCTCAGCCTTGTGAAGTATGCAAGGAAAAAGATCCCTTCCAATCGCACGAGAAAACTGCTTCAAACAGGGATACATAGGCTGGCCAAGTTTCTCGTCAAACAATAGAATTTTATAAATATTAGCAGCCCTTGTTTTCTTGACTTGATGACATTGAAGTTGTTATCGCTGTTTCCTCTTTCAATTTGAAATCAGAACCAATGGAAGATGTACTGATGTCTAAACTGTATGAACTTGAGTCGGTTTGACACTCAATTTAAACTCCTGAAATCAGGACATACTTTCTGAAGTTCTTAGTGAGATGTGGAAATTTCTATTGCCAGAGTAATTAACGTAACTCTCTTGACAGAGTAGACTTCCTCACTCAGCCATACCAAATCAAATTTTTATTAAATATTAAAGCCACATTCCAACATGAATGATATTTGGTCCAGTTAATCTCTCTTAGGTTTTTTTTATTCAGCAAATCAGCTGATTTCAAAGTCAAGAGTTATAAGCTTCAAATCTTAGTAACAACAAAAATTTTTATACGGATTTGAATACTAGATTGTGGATACCGCTGTTCTT
>JAAAKQ030108826.1:2383-14138 GCA_010016005.3 Zanna intricata
TACTGACGTCTGAACCTAAAAATCATGAAATTTGGTGTGGTACGTACAATCCGGGCGATTGACTATTTTTTTTTTTTAAATCAGTTTTGGAAGATAAGGGATATTAATGGTGTAGATATCTCAAAGGTGGTTGTACTTATAGATATATTATTCTAGAAATGTTCTAATTTATTAAATAAAATATTTATCACTCGCTTAAATATTGACAAAAAATATTTAAAACAGTTTTTTTTAGAATGGTATATAATAATTAGGGACAATATTAGGGATATAATATTGTTGTGATTTTACCAATTTAATTATTTTTAAATATATTTATTTAAATAAATAAATAAATTGAATTATACTTCAGCTAGGATTTATGAATCACAAATAGTATCATAATATAGCTGAAATAACGTTGGATGGCCGGGTGGTACGAGGATGGCCAATTCCTGCCATAACTGGGACATAACATACGGCGAAACTATTAACAGCAAAGTTAAATGATATAATACCGTCTTTTATCCTTTTGGTCTGTCAGTTTTAATCTTTATATCATTCATTAAGCGATATTTCAGTAAAATACATACGATAATATAAAAAAAACGTGTCCCAAAATTATGAATTTCAATTTTATGCACGTTATATCATTCAGTGAATAATATTTTCCGTTTCTACTGTAATCAAACTTTTCTGAGAAATTATTCTTAATTTTTTCACTTACTACTCTTTTCATAAAATTAATACACGTGACAATAAAATAATACAAATCACATCGTCTTCTACCAAAATCTATGAAAAATTTTGAATTTGATCTTTAGATAAGGTGAATAAACTGATCAAATTAAAATAACTTTTTCGTGTTTTTGTATAGCTATCGTAATTTCAAAATATCACTTTAGATAAAGACTGTATTTAACCTTTGCGTCGATAATTAAAATCGATAACCGTGGGAAAACTGTATAATATTTATCGCTTAGCGTACGTATAATTTATTTTAATCATGACAGTTTTATTAAAAATATTTATAACCACAATTTAGCACGATCGATAATTATTTAAATGATAAGACATTTTCATGTAATGTACGCCGATACATTTCACCTAGGGATGGGATATACGTCGACACTATTCGTCCGTTAGTCGCCCGATCCGTCTATGAATACGAATGACAAAATTCTACGTGCTACTGGTTCTTGGGCGGTGTGGTCACGGCGTTGTTTCACACGCGGTCATTCACGATCTCGCACGCGTATCCACTAAGAACGTTGAAGGCATGCACACGGCTCATTCCCACCGTCCACCCCGTGCATCAGCATTCACTAGCGGCTACCTGTACGATCGGTCTACGATCGGGTAACAGATATTTCTGTCTTCATTCGGTCACTTTGTTCTCACATAACTATCGCGAGTCGATGGCAGTATGTGACGACAAGTACACCTACGTTTCCTAAAACCAAATAGAATATCATTATCATAATTTACCCCCTCTTCTTCGTCGTCTATGATTTATCGTTCCCTCTCTTTTTATCTATGTCCGTCATGTACCTGTATTCACATTGTGCTTTTGAAATTCATTATTTAATTGCATCATCAGAATTTAACAAATGTTTTTACCATAAAATGAACGATTCACTACGTGAATATTTGACAAAACTGTACCTACATATTGTTTTCCATTGTAACATGAAGCTTTTCAGTCAAAGTAAGCGTAGTTTTATTGACACATTGTTCAAAATTCTTAAGTATGACTGTAAATCCGGGTGGCCGCTCCTGCCACTTTGTGTACTGTGTGCCCAGTAGCGCCAGATATGCTAAACCTGTAACCAAATTATTTATTTTAAGTTCTATCTTTAGAAGGAAATTTTTTTAACTAATGTTTCCAACATCTTTATTTATCCATACTGTCTCTGTCTCATAAGTAATAACTAGGCTTTCTTCTTTACAGAGTTATCTGTAAGTTTTATCGTTTAGAATAGATTCACAATTTTTATCTTTAGTAACCCTAACCCTCTACCTATATATTTACAAATGTAAGGGACGTCTACTTAAACCCACGTGATTTTTTTAAGGATAGGAACATAATAAGAGTTCAAAAAGGATTGTATCCCATTCCAAGGCGTGTAAAAAAATTGCTACAAGATTTCCAATAATAGCATTTTAAGCGTAGTTGCTGTGACGTAAATCACAGCAGCCTTAATAATCAGCTACTCGACTAACATTTTTTTATTCCTAAACAGATTCTGAATTATATTTCTTTTGAAACATGTAGTTTTATCAAACAGAATACACAATTTTTTCTGGATCAGTTCTATTATAGGCATCCTGTAAAAGTGGAGTTTTCTTAAAAATTCATTCTCTGGAATATTTCCCAGTCCAAGATAATCCTATCTATTATTTTACCTTCTCTTTGACGGTCCAAATCACTGTCTTCGCTATGATCCAAGTGAGTATACCAACCTAATCCGGCTTCTTAGTAACTTCATAACAAAGTTCACTGGCCAAAGAGATGTTAAAACAAAATTTTCCGCCCCTAAATTTAGGTACTTAGGTGTGTTGTTGATATTTAACTGTTCAGTTGAATTAGTTGCATAAAACCCTCGTCACCTCTATTCCGGTGGTAGTCACTAAACAACGTACGAATCTCGTACTTGATCTAATTGTTTTTTGGATTAGCAAGGAAATAACCTTGCTTACTTACAATATTTACCAAAAGTTGTGAGAGCGATGTGCTTTGACAGCTACCACTGCTGCCTTTAATGTCAGATTTGTTCTCCTATAAGATATTTTCGGGATGACCACCAAATTTCAGTTCTGCAATATTCGTAATCTTCTTCTTTTTTCAAATTTTCAGTAATGTACAGTGGTCGTTTTGCCTCACCCTTTCAGCGATCCAATTGTGACTGGAAAATGTATTCCAGCTTCCTTTGCCTCGAACAACCACTGATGTTATTGAAACAATATATCTTTCACTATGGTGCATACTACTGGTACTTCAGTAAATAATTCTTTATTGATCGCTTCAAATTTTTTATTTATAATCCTTTTTTTTGTTTATTTTATTTTTTTTTTATTATCTTACCTCCCCTGGTTCAATTAAGTATTGCTCAACCAGGGGAGTATCCTTGTCTCTATTGGGCCTCCCCACCACCCACTGGCTGTAAATCCGGTACGGCAGGTCAGCCCACCGGATCTGGATCTTTTCTTTAAAGTGCCTTAGCCTCTAACCGCCGAGGACGGGAATGCCAGATCCGGCTATGCCGTCCCCAGCCCCCCGCCCACGACGGCCCGGTCTCGGTTTTGTCTTATTTGCCCACTCAAAACGGAGTGCACACGAAGTCGCCCCCGCCGGTTCGGGTCTTTTTTTTTATATAACCCCGCCTTCGGTCCTCGGTTCCTTTCTTACGCAGGACAGTTGTTACAAACGATACCACAGCCTTCCATGTATCCTCAGAATCAATCATAGCGGGAACCATATTCTCTGATGTGAGGTCTGATATACTACATCTTAGTCTACAATTGTCCCACGCCGGACAGTCAAATATCGTATGTTCCGGTGTATCCATTTATTTATTATCGTAAAGTAGAAATAGTGAACGGAATTTTTTATTGTATGATTATTAAAAGGTTTTCATGAACAAAATTTTTAACTTAAGCCTTTAACTAAAAATTTTATGAATTATCAGTAGTATTTAGTTTTACATCAAAATAATTAATTTAATTCCGCATTGATTATTTTTATGATACTTAAAACATCAATAAATCAATACATTTTTGCTTTTTTTTTTTTTTTGTTAACATATTACTTAATATAAAAAAACTAGAAAAGAAAATAATTCTCACTCACCCAGGAACCGATCACCGCAGTTAAAATTTCATATTTCTTGGAATAAACCGGTACTGTCAAGCTCCCTTATCCGACAATCGCTTAGAAAGTCTCAGGAGACGTTGTTTGGCTAAAAATAGCCTATCATTTCACTAGTTTTATTTTAACACATGCCCGGTTTTTCATAGTTAAATTAAAAAATAAAATAAAACTTGTAAACATCGTTTCATACCTGCGACAAAAATTGTTTAAAAAGTAATATATGTAGGCGTATTTTCGAAAATTAATAATATTTATTTTTAGAATTGGAAAGAAATATCTAATTGATGATTTTTAATTAAGATTATATATTATTGAGAAATGCTCGTAGATTTTTATAAAATACCGGTAGAAAACAGAGTTTTTTTTAGGTTATAATTCTCTGAAAATAGCCATTTTTGTATTGCTTGTAAACAAATTCTTAAATGTATTTTTTTTTTTTATACATTTACTTCTTTTTTTTTAAATTAATTTAGT
Source organism: Zanna intricata (assembly GCA_010016005.3). Taxonomy (NCBI): domain Eukaryota; kingdom Metazoa; phylum Arthropoda; class Insecta; order Hemiptera; family Fulgoridae; genus Zanna; species Zanna intricata. Next base: position 6,708 of record JAAAKQ030108826.1, read on the forward strand.
TGTTAGAATTTAATGATAATTTTTTTTCAACTGAAAAATAAGTAAATGATGAAAACTTTTAAAAAATGTATTAAACTTAAACTATAAAATATTGTTTATAAAATTGTCATAGATCCAAAAGTAAATAAAAATATATTTAATTAAAAAGCTAGAAAATTTTTACAAATTCAAAAATCTTGTCGAATAAAAACTATTTTCAACCGTTCAGTCTCATACGCTTATTATTTCAACTGTTTTCTCCCAGCTCATAAGATAATTCAGGGTATCTTATGATAATCGAACCTGAATTTCACGAGACATTTATATTTCTTTTTATAAAACATGCAATAACACAGAAAAAAACTTAGTCAACAGTGAAAAAAACTTTACACGAAGTCCATGAGTAGGCCATTTGTTTCTTTTTGCGATCGTGACAGTCGTAAAAGACAGCGCCCTTATGTCTTTACAGAACCGTCTGTTCGAGTCGACTATTTAGCGCCTTCATTTGTTTGTTGCACTAAAAATAAATAGAATATCTAACATTATTTTAATTCAGTTCAGACCATTTTAGGTCAAGTTAGACCTGCTTAGTTCAGCAACATTTCGAATGGTACAAGTATAAAATTACTCCAAGGTAGTTTTGTAGATATCTCCCAGCTGGAGTCGTTAACGTGAGTAGGGCGTTATTCTGTTCGTCTATGGTATGGATTGTATTTGCCCATGAAAGGCGTCATGTACTGTTTTAATCGATAACAGATAAGTTAAAGTCGATTTGAATTGCCAGTCTCGTTTTAAATAGTCTCAACAATATTATAGGAATAGTTTATTATAAGAGATTTTTAATTAATTCAGTATCTCTACTCTATTTATTCAACTGGTATGTCATTACTAGTTCTTATAAGGTGTTAAAGTTTTGTTTTTCAATAATTCTTTTTTATTATTATTCACTTGACTGGTTTGATGCACTTTTTCACCACTACATATTTTTAACATCAACCTATAAATTGCAGCCTATATTTTTGGTTATCTGATTTATTGATTGTAATATTTTCACTTCGTTACTGATTACAACATAAGAATATCGCTACATTACCATACATTACTTGTTTTCTAAATTTATTAGTCTAAGATCAAGCATACTTAACACTCATTTTGTATTTTTATGATTTGTAAAATAAATAGAATTTATAAAATAAAACTGACTTAAAATTTAAATTAAAATTAAAGTACAATCTTTTATTGAATTCTTCTTTAAATTTCTTTTCTTTTTTTTTAATTAACATCCGATTATAAATAAATAACTAAATACAACCTTCTTGGATTTAATTTGATATCGACTTCAAAATTTATAAATTTGAAGAAGATTTTCGAGGTAACGTTAATCAAGTTATAATGTATTAAACGCATCGCTTATACTTCACAGAAATTTACTTATAATAATTATTAATAGATCATAATTCTGCTTTAACTGAATACCTTTAGATTCTGATCGAGTCGATTAACATAAGAAATACTTTATTCGATTATTAAAACTATTGTGCGTGTCGTCGTGACGATTGAGTTAGAAATAAGGAGGAAGCTTCTTTTAAAAAAAGTTTAAGTTTTCTTTAAAATTTTTATTTATTTAATTTTTTTAAGAATGGTTTCTCCTTAAAATTTTGAAATTTTTTTAACTTATATAAATAAAAATTCAAAGCCGAAGACTAAAATCGAACTTGGAAACTAAGGTATATCAATCGGGGTTCTCCTAACATAAAAATACATGAAGATGTCGGATTCTGGGTTATAAAATGTCATCATCTTTTCTTTATAATCCACAGAATTAATGATTAAGGTCACATTTTTTTCAGTAGCAAAAACTGACGTTATTCCGAATGACCACCAAACGGAGTTGTAATGTTAAAGCACAATCGCACATAAAATATAGTCTGTGTATATGTATATATATATATTAATGTGCGCGCGCGTGTAATAACTTGACTTAAAAGTTTTATTGAGACTGTACTTTAGAACTGAATAATTCTATATAAGCAGAGATAGAAATAACTGCGTGGTGTGAAACAACATATAAACAGGTTTTTTTTATATATCGTAACTGCGTATAACACTATGATAGAAGGACAGCTATAAATTATTACAGCTCTCAGTCACATACATTTCGTGACTTGTTAAGAACAGGAACTTAAAGCATGGACTTACTGAACACACTGTTGTCTATTATTACTGCACTCTTATTTTATTGAGTCGACTTTTACGGACTAAACTGTCCAGCATTACCAGATGAATATAATTTTATTAATATTGAACAAAAATACGGGTAATTTTTTTTTAGTATGTATGCGTATTTGCATTTTTAGTCATTTTTATTAAGCACGGTGGTATAGCTGCATTATTTAATCATATACCTTGGATATGCCCTAATGCCTTGGTTTTTTTTTTTAAATTCTTAAATAAACTTCTCTCTTCTCCAGTTACTATCCTCAAATATTTTCATTTCAAACTTTATCAATTTATCTAATTTTTAGAATCCATCTGTATACTACATCTTAAAATTATGTAATATTTTACTTCTGGATTTAATTACTGTTCACGTTCCGTACCTATCTATCACGTTCCTAGCTATCTTTATTGCGTACAAATACTATTTTTTTGTACCGATTCCTAATATGTTTCGTACTAACAAACATCATTTTTAATGAAATCTCCTTACTTATGCTGATCTACATTTAAATTAAATCTACTTTTTAAATTACTTTACTCACGCTTTGTAAATTTTTTCTTCCTAAATTTATGCGTTACTTTTTCAAAATTAAAACTTTATATTAAACAGATGTAATTGTTAATAATAACAATGCTGAAAATTTTAAAAAGGTATTAAAAATTTGTTTCTGGTGGTTCAGGATGCGAACGGAACGAAGGGACATGAGAAATAGGTGGCAACGTGGTGAGCGTCGAAGACGAGTATTTTCATGACATCTATCACCTCTTCCCTATTAATAATATTTCCTTTAAGAAGTTATATATCTAAAACTTCTTTAAACACAAGAACTGTAGAGGAATAATCTTCTTTTTTTTCACAGCCGCGTAAATATAAATATCAGACATATGAATTCAATGTATTATTTCTCTGTAAATATTATTACATAGTACATTATATTATATTTATTTTTACCGGTTGCGACTTAGTTAAGAGATAAGGTTTTATTTTTAACAATAAATATAGAATTTAAATTATTCATTTTAATTTAATAAATTTGACATAAATATTATGTCGCGTAAAATAAAATATAGCACCTTTAAGTAATAAATATTTATAACCAAATATATTGCCTATTTATGAAAGCTAATAGTTAATTACTGTAAGGAACATAACTCGTTATTAACTCTCTGTCTTTACTTGACAGTTAATAAAAACATATCTATGAATAATGTATTTAAAAAGTAATAATAATAAATACATCATTGTAAATAGCAGAAAATAAATAAAATATATAAATCACGTTTTTCTGTTCACCTTATATACAACACACACACAAAACAATACTTGTTTAGTCGACCAACAAACACAATCCTGTCTTTACTTAATATTATGTTACTTTTTAAACTATATTTATACTTTATAAATGCTATCAGACATTTATTTACAAAATTGCAATGGGTTTGAAAGTAATTTTTCGTTTTTAAATTCGATTAACGGAAAATATTAACGTTACGTCCATATTTTGTTGAACAAAATTTAATTCTAGGTAACAATCAAACCTTTACATCTGTACATCTTTTTCGCCACGAGTCATTTTTTTTTTTTTTTTTTGATACGAGCCGATTAAACCTGTATAATTATTTAATACAGGAAGAAAATACATATTGGTTTGAAATGAAGTTGAATCATCAGAGTTGAAATTTTAAACTCATGGACACACTATTTTTTTTTTCACCCCATGGTTTTGTTTTTGGATATTTTATGATATTAAAATAATTCCTGTTTTGGTTTAAAATTATAATACACTTTTTTTTTAGTCACGTTTCAATTGATTTTGTTTAAATTCTTTAAAAATTTTATTTCAAAATATTATCTGTTTCCTGGCTATTTAACGAAGTTAAATTGTACATCAATCTGAAAAAAAACTTTGTTTTGAGACAATTTTGTTATGTTTTACAATATTTTTTTTTGAACTTTAATACAGATACATTTCTGACTAACTATTTTATTAAGTTTTTCGCTCAAAACCCATATAAAACTACTAAAAAATTTACTTCCTTAATTTAAGTTCCAAGAATTTCACCATGGCTTTGTTTTAACCTACATCCAGAAATCAGGGTGAAATTTTTAGCAAAATTTAACTATAAAACTAAGTTTTCCCTTATCATATTTGTATGATTTCTTTTCGTTTACTTTTACTTGAAAAATATGTCCTGAATTTTTTCTTTTTTTTTCGTTGAGGCAATCTGTATATGAAGTATAAAATTTTTTATTTCATTAACTACTTTACACGAGTCTTTAAAGTTTAATTAATCTTTACAGTTGTAATTTTGTCAGTTAATATAAAATTTATTAGAATTTTTATTTTTGTATTTATTATAACAGTAAGAGTAGAGAGAACTACTTTTTAACGAAATTTCCGTGTAAAAGATAAGAAGGACGGTTAGTATACTCCTTGGCTTCATCGTATGTTCCATCAGTTAAAACATAATATGTAATAGTACATTATCCAACTCAGAGGATAGAGAGAGACAAAATACTCGATATAATATGTAGAAAAAATATATATATTTAGAAGTTATTTTATTCTTAAACCTACATATTCAGTTATTTCATAGAATAAGTCATTTTCTATAAAATAATAGAATTATAAACTCTAACGATATCATATATTTACATATCTTTTTTTTTTCTTTTTTTTTTTGTTTCACCTCCGGAACCACCGTTAGGTTATATCTTCAGAGGATGAGATGAACGAATTGTAGCGTGTGTGAAAAATGCCGAGCCTGACCGGGATTCGAACCCGGGACCTCCGGATGAAAAGCCGAGACGATACCACTTGGCTACGGAGGCCGGCCAATATTTACATATCAGTTCTTATCAAAAAAACGAGTAAAATTTGAAATTTCCTCAAGTTTTCCCAAAGAAAGAAGATTTTCGAAGGCTTCTACGCTATTATAAACCGGGTTTTCTGATCATTTTCGTTGTAACTTTCTACCTGTTAATCGTTTTACGTTTGTTTACAAAATAATGGATAGAACATTATTTTTCTTTCTTTTTAAACTGCTCCTCTATTGATAATCATATAGGTCTTTAATTACATTTTAAATACTGATGACGAAATAAATACTAGTTTATTCGAAATCGAGTGTACATTCTGAATATTAAACAGTTTTCGAAAATTTGTAAACGTCGAGTATCAAATTATTATCTTAGTCTTATGCATTAAATTTTAATTATAAATTAAAGTTAAAATAAAAACACAAAAAGTATTGTGAAAAGAAAAAAATTTATAAAGGAATCTTAACTTAATCTTCTTAAATATTTTACCATCATTCTTAATAATGAAAATAATTGACTAGTATTTTAAATTTATCTCTTTTATTATAAATTTAATATTAACTTGAAATTAAGAAAACAGTTGCTACAAACTTACTTGTAGCAGAAAGAATGGGGGCCTGAAGTCTTTGATTTATGATACTATCGAAGAATATTGACGATATCGTGGGCAGAGAAAGTAAGCACCGAAGAGGTTTTGAGAAAACTCGGAGAATCACAATGTTTTATTGATCTGGAAGAGAAAAAATAACTGGGTTGGATATTTAGGCACCACTGCTTGTAATTAAATATCGTAGGAGGTTGGTACGAATTGTAGAAGGAGACCTCGGATGGAATATATCGGTCAAATAATTCAAAATTTTAGTTGTTAGTCGTATAACACTAGATAGAGAACTCTTGTGCTTGCTAACCAAAGGAGATGATTGCAGATTTTTATTTAAGAATAGAAGCGTTTAAACAAGTTTGCAATTAAGTCTATTCTATTTTAAAATTAACTCGAATGCGCTAAAGATTTTCTCTGATTAAAATTTTGTCGGCGTTATTAAATATTTTAAAAATAATTTGCTTATGTGAGGATACATACTACCATTTTTTTAGTTTACGAAAATATTTCAGGAACTTTGGTAGCGTTGCCTATTAATCTACCTGGAGTGTAATCTACCTGGAATGTCTGCTGTGCTGATGATAGCGTTGAATTACGGCGTGATATTCGAATTTTATTTAATAGTTTTATACCGGAGATTTGTAATTATTTTTCAAGTTTTAAGAGTATTTGATTCATTTTATGTAATCTGTAATTTGAGTTATCTACTCAAAAATAAAAATTTAGGTGTTGTTATTTCCTTGCATCTGTTTGTTGATTACCTGTTAATGAATGATTTTTTTTATTTTACTATTATTTACGATTATCAAATAAGCCCGTATTTTCGTTTGATGGAAAGACATTTACGTGTTTAGTTTTTTCTTTACCTTTACCATTCAGTAAATCGAAAAATTATTGAATAAAAAAAGGATTTCTTACAAATAAATTTAGCGTAGGAAAAATTATAGCTTTAAAAAAATTAAGTGAAATACAATTTTATTGAGATTAAAAAATATCTCCGATGAATGGACACTATCAAAAAATTAAGCATTTTTTTTTTTTGTGGAATTACCTTTTGATCAATTGTGTGTGAAATAATGATTAAAACATCCATACATAAAAGATTAGGTACTAAAAGTTCCATTAAAATTTGTTTTTAAAATTATATACACTGTTACACATACATACATCACAAAAATATGCATACATTCTCACGAAACTGCTTTAAGTAGATCCATAATTCCATTAAGCCCTAAAATAATCACACTTACCTGTGTCAATATAGACTTAGAATGGCCTGAACCTCGAAAATATTCAATACAGGGAATAAATTATTGGAATGGGTTCGAAAAAATTATGTAGAATAAAAGTGTGCCTTAACAGACATGAGCTAATAACTATTTTATTTATTTATTAACAAATTAAAGAAAAACTTTTAGTTTTTCACCAATAGCGGTTTTATTTTTAGTCACACGTAAAAATAAAAACAATAATTGATATCTGAGGAAAATTTGCATAAAGAACTTCCCGGGTACTACAATCAATACTAAGGGCGCTAGAGAATTTTACAATAAGTACCAAAATCGCGCTATGGTAGAGTCGCTTGGAATGCGTACCTTCTATACATTAAGACTAAGTGAATAAATTTATAATTGATCAAAATTAATGAATAATTTTTCTCGTAGAAAAAAGTGTTCGAAAGCTTTTTTATGCAAAATTGTCTTGATTTTCATAATATTAAAAATAAACAAAATATTTTTTTTTTTTTTTTTTTTTTTTTTTTTTGTTTAACCTCCGGAACCACCGTTAAGGTATATCTTCAGAGGATGAG
>JAAAKQ030108837.1:0-14138 GCA_010016005.3 Zanna intricata
CATCTGAAACCAGATGTCCTCCGTTTAATCAGAAAGTACCTTAAAAGATAAACTTATCTCATAAAGAGAGACTAAGGAAAACTTGCCGATATAAGGAAGTCTTGTTAACATTACTTTGATGGTGGCACTAAAATACGGTGTCTTTCCGCATGAATATATAAGTCTGATTACGCATCCCAGCAATTATATGGGGTAATTCAGTCCAAAAGGTAGCTAGCAGGAGCAGGATTTAGTTGGAGATGATATACAGTAGAAAGTTTCATGATATTTCTCTTCAAATGTGAGTCGGGGAACTTTGCTTGCCCTTCTAATGTTGCGGGTAATAATATCTTCATATTATGGTGGACTATTAGAGACCATCTATAGCCCATCGTGCTGGTCTAGTGGTTAATACAACATCGCAAATCAACTGATTTCAAAGTTGAGAGTTCTAAGGTTCAAATACTATTAAATGAAGTTACTTTTATACGGATTTGAATACTAGATCGTGGATACCGGTGTTCTTTGGTGGTTGGGTTTCAATTAACTATACTTCTCAGGAGTGGTCGACCTTAGACTGTACAAGACTAGACTTCATTTACATTCATACATATCATCTTCATTCATCCTCTGAAGTAATACTTTACGGTGGTTCCGGACGCTAAACAGAAAAGAGAGAGAGAGAGTGATTGGGATCCATATTATGTCCTTTTATTAAATTCATATGCTTAAAATAAAAAAAATCTTCTGTTTTTCCCCAATTTACCGTACCTAGCGGGGACATTCATGTTTTTTCGTAGGTAAAATTATAGTAAAATAATATTCACTTAACTAATGAAAAGTGAAAATGCATCTGTTTCATATAAGTTTAGTTTAAAGGAAAATACAATCTCATCGCATTTTGAGCTTGCCCAACTATGTGGAGTGCCCTAATTGTGGAACCTCCACATTTTTTAAAATGTTTCTATTAACAGTCGTAGAAAAATTATTTTCTATAACTCCTAAAATGGTCTACTTTAAAATAAAATTAAATACGGTAATTTATTTATTGTCTTATAGATTATTATAGAACCGTAATTGAGGTAAGAGCCAAATTTCACGAGGAATCATAGTTTTTATGATTAATAAAAAATATTTCAAACGACCAAATAATTTTAATATATCGCATGATATTATTTTTTTTTTGTAAAATCATTAAAATACGACAGAATATACATTTTATTTTCCTAATATATACACTTGCAATCTGTTCAATTTGTAAACAATAAAGAACCTCCCACCATCAGCCCAATGAGATCAGGATGACATGTTCGACATGTACATGAAGTATTGTATTGAACAATCTCAGGCTTTTCCTGAGACGTATGGTTAATTGAACCCCACAATCAAAGTATAGTCAAGTTGGAGGATTCATGGAGTGACGTAGTATTTACTGAGCTCTGTTTTTTTTTTTTAATTTTGGTGGGTTATCTGCCTTTTTTTTACCTGGATTGTAAATCGGGCAACTGTGGTTAGATTTTGGAACTTTTATAGATTTTAGAATTGAGTTTTGGATAACGGATTGTATTCTTTTTATGGTTAGTATTTGTCATTTGTCAAATTATCATTTGTGATAATTATTACATATGGTTCCTTATTTACATTGGTTCCGGAGTTATATCTAAATAAAATTTTAATTCACAAAATATTTGGATCTTACAAGGCACATCGTTTTGAATCAGACTTCATCTCCTTTTTTTAAATTTTTATTATTATATTTTTTAATTTAAATATACTGATTTATTAATAATAATTAACCTCTGATTTTTCTTTATTTAACCTCCGAGACCAACGTTAGGTAATACATTAGAGGATCAGATGGAATTTGTGGCGTGTATGACAATGCCATGCCTTATCGGGATTCTAACCCGGGACCTCCGGATGAAAGGCCGAAACGCTAACATTGATTAATCTCTGATTGTAAAAAAAAAAATTTTTGCGATAAATAATAATTCAATAGCAACAATAAAAAAAATTTAAATAATATCAGAAGTTATTAATGAAATAAAATTGTATACATCTTTTAATTTAAAAAGAAATGACCATCAGATCTTTATAGATTCCTTAAATAATTCTAGTCTTAATTTAAAACATTCCCACTCATAACAGTTTACTAACAACCAACATTAATAGGAGTACACCAGACAGTTTGGTTAACTAAGATAACCATATTATATATTCTATCTTTCCTGTAGGGCTTGAAATATAAGAGCACTGTTGGGCGTATCTGAAACCCCTATTATTCCGTTCACTAATTGTTGAGCAAACGTAAAACTAATAATAAATTTTCTGTGCGTTACTGGGTTTTTATAAGATGAATCATTTCAATATAATTCAATATTTAATGGCGTTCTAATAAACCACTTGTTGAATATCAAAGTGAACAGAGTTGAGAGAAAAAAATTTGCAAAAGTTATTTACGAAATACTTGACTGTAAAGACTAAGTATGGAAGGATGGATATACGAATGAGGATTAACATATAATTTTATGAATTCGTAAAAATAAAGTTTTCTGTATGACAAGAAAGTTCTCTAATATAAAGTTTTGGGATTACAGTCTTGCACACAATAAAATTTAAAATTTATATGAAATATTAAAACGGCAATGACCCCATACAATTAAATCTTTGATTATAATAAAACTGCTCAGAAAAATGGTAAATTTAGGAAATTTTCTTGAACATGATAAAATTCATAAAGTAGATGATTATCATGTCTTCTTTTATAAGCCTATACTTTTTTCGTATTAATTACTGTAATATAAATATAAAATAAATATTAAAGTGACATAATATTTAATAAATTGCCTCAAAAAATAAAACTTTGAAAAACTTAGCAGAATCGCGTTTAAGTAAGTCAACCACAGTAAGTCTGAAAAGTTTCCGAAATAATTTATATAGTCGATACAAGTTTCGCCATATCTCGGACATCTAACAAAGTATGTAGTACGATGTCTGACAACTGGATGTAAAAAATTTTATCACGTTCGTCCAATACGGTCTCGAATTATATTCAGCCGCGTACGTTGTGTTGATGTGACCTTGTGTCAAATCAACATGACACAATGACTAGTCGGATGAGCTCCTACATGTAACAGAGAAGGGCGATAAAATTTTTATGTTCGACTTCAAAAATCTTTCGTTGAAACTTATTCTATGATACAACAACCATTCTTTAATGAAGCCACACCTTGAACTACAACATGCACGTGGTGGAAGCGGTTTAAAGACTATAGATACTCGTTGGTACACGAACGAAGAGGGAATCTGTAAACAGCTGTTCAACGAAAACGTAGAAGTGCGAAATTTATCATAAATTTGTCCCAGCTAGTTAAACCGTGAATTCTAAACTCTATTTGGAATTAATGAAATGCCTGATGCATCGTATTCGTTGAATGGCCCGAGTACAAAGATCCGGGCAGTTGGACTCTCTTACACGGCAATGTCTTGGCATAAATGTCAACAGCTTTAACACGTTATTACGCTGTAAATCAAATCACCGTTTTATCACCCCTCACCATCACCGAATTGGCTCCAGCAGACTATTTTCTATTCCCGAAACGCAAGTTGAAGATGAAAGGCCGCTTTTTCGATGATATTCCAGCCATCCAAAGGGCTTGGAGACGATCCCACAAACTGATTTTTCCAGAGCGTTTGACAGGTTCTACCGGGACTGCAAATAGTGTATAACCAGAAAAGGGTTCTAGAGTTGACACAGGGCTGATGTGAGTAAATTCGTCTATTTTTAAATTTGTATTTTTATTTAATTTAGTTCAAGAACTTTTCAGACATACTTTGTAAACATCTTTAATAGTGTTAAGTCAAATGTGATTTTAGTCGACAACTTATCAAGCGGCTTTTTCCCTTCCAAAAACATCATGTAAAATCGACATGATCTATCGAAATGTTTGCAAGTCAGCAAGCTCGCGTACTTTACGTCAACGATCATTTAATACGGTATTATAGATTTTTGTGACCATTTAATAGGTCGTAGTCGTTTTAGGACGTCTCGAGCATTCACAATCTTGAATGGATGTGTGACGTTGTTTAAATTCAGCAGCCCACTTTTTTACTGTGGAAAACAAAGGGGAATAATCCTTTAAAGAGGGATTAATTTCTTTTTGTATGTCCATCGGGTTTTAACTTTTTTTTAAACAAATACTTTCAAAGCTTTTATAACAAATTGAAGTTAAATTTTAACTATTTTTCATAAAATGATAAAATTTGATCTAGTTTACTCGATCGCTGCAAAAAAAAAAGAAGAAAACAATTAAAGGCACGCGTCTTAAACTTTATAGCGACATGAAAATGGTCATACTTGACAAATATAACAGTCATTTCATCATATTTGCAATCGTAAAACCATAAACAACTAAAATCAATCAGTGATATGAGTAACTCAAGAAAAGGCCAAATCCATTCTAATAAATAACTAAAACACAAGAAATAGAAAGAAAGTAATAAAAATAGACTGTGTAAAGAATCACATTACTCTAAGAGAAAGCAATTTTTGCTTAAAATCTCTTTACTTCAAATTCCTTTAAGGACTGAGGCAGATAATGTAAAGCAAAAGATTAAATCAACAATTTCTCTGGTTAACCAATACGTAGTACCTATAGATTACTTAGATCAGTACATAAGATCTATTAAAACAATTAATAATAAATTATATGAAATAACATAAAATTATGATTTTTTTTTCTAAAATATAAAATTAATATGTTTTATTTTACTATGATTAAAAGAGTTTTCTTTATTTTAATAGTGAAATATTGAAGAGAAAGAAGTTTGTTGTGAGACTGTTTATAGCAGTGCTATTGCAAACCTAATGATAAATGGTATTAAGGGAGCAGATGTAATCAAGTAAACAGGTGTTCAAAATGGAAGGAAAAGGGTGTTTGCGGGAAGGGTAGGAGAATTCGAGGTGTGGAAAAGGGAACCGTAGCAAGATTAAGTCTTGATCTCATCGAGTATGCATAGTTCTGGAGCTAGGTCATCAGTAAACATCAGGAGGTACTCCCCAGGCGCATCACTTTCCATTACCCGCCAGCCTTCACCTTTGTCAAACAACTTGTTAAGTACAAAGTTGACTTTGAGAGAATGTGCCGCACAGCTCGACGTGGACAGATTGAAAAATACTCCCCTTCCTTTTTCTCTATGAAACCCAATTCCACGTCGCAACCGCCATTCTCAGTCGCGAGCTCTGCATTTTCAAAAAGTCTTTCAGAAGCCACTATCTTGGGAACATTGCATTAGCTTTCTACCGATTTTGTGTAATACCAATACATCACGTTTCAATATCACCTACGAAATGTAATACATCAGTGCATTAAAAACTTAAGAAAAATTTCTTTTACTTTACTAGCGCAAAAACTTACGATAATTCATTAAAAATATTAAATTTATTTTTTAAGTATTTTAAATTCATCATCGTTTAAGGAATAACCTTAATTTTTATCCTGTTAAGTTATCCTTTATTTTATAAGAAATACATACATTATCGTTAGAATAAGAAAGATATTAGTTAAATATTTTGCACTTTAAAAGTTATTAAATATGTATATTCTACGATCTTAGTTAAACGCATCTACCTTTTGTATGAAATTTTTAATTTATTATTTTAAATGTAAATTTTATATGAAATTATTATGTATGTTCAGTTAACGTAATGATTTTTCTTTTAAAAGATTTTTCTTAAAATTTGATTATAAGATTTTTAATCTTGTGTTTAATATCTGTTTATTGGTGTGGTTTTTATAATTAGGTTTCAATTAAAAGCACTATTTCTTTTTCGGAATTAATATGCCTAGTAGGTGATTTATATTTTATCGTAAAGCCGTGTTATATTTTGAAATAGAATTAAATAGTAAAAAATTGTCAAATCTTATTTTAATTCGTCTTACATAATGAAAAATAATTTACAATTAACGAATTATCATTTATTTGATTCAAATTCTTCTCTGTTAATCCAAATTAAAGATTTTTAGTGTTTTGTGTCTAGATCTAAATAATGTTTGCGAGTTCAAACTCACTTAAATAATTTTTATTTTAAGTTTATGTAATTGTTTTAATAACTTAAATTTATAAAAAATATTCGGGCGATGATAACACGTAAGCGTTTTTCGCCCTTACAAAAAAAAAAGAAAAAAAAAATTATAAATAAAATAATGTAAAGAAAATTCTCCAAACGACTCGTTTAAATTTTAAAAAATGTAGTATTTATAAACCTAATTAATAAGCGTTTAGAAAAAATATATGTTTAAATTAATTTAAAAGAATCTGTACTATAGAAATTCAATAAGCTGAAAAAGCGCAACTTCAACTGATGAAATTGTAATAAGCAAGAATCTTCATACACAAATATAAGACCCCTCCTTAACGCTCAAAAAAATTCAACTATTCTACCCTGGAATCAATCATTACAAAAATTGGTCAAGAATGTTGTATTTCGTTACCGTATCTCAAAGAATGAAATTAAGTTCTGCAACCATTCATGATCGAAGTAAATGCCTTGTATTCGGTTTGATGGCAGACAAGACAGTGTATTCGTGTTTGGAAAATTATACAGATGTAGTAATTAAAGTTTAAAATAATTACAGAACCAAAGTTATGAAATGAGAAAGAATAATTTCTATAAGTTATAAACTGCTTGTTATAATTTTCTAAAAATTATTAGAATTAACAAGAAACATAAATATAATTAAGCGGTTAAGAGAGTAATATTTATTTATTTTTTTTAAAGACTATTAAAACACATTAACTTCATAAACACTAAATTATGAAAAAGTAAATTAGGTTTAAAAACCATAAAAGTTTACTAATAACTTATTGTATGAATAATATCTGTCTTGTTTTCTGTTTAACCTCTGAAACCACCGTAACGTATTACTTCAGACGATGAGTGAATGAATATGAATGAAGTCTTGTACAATCTCAGGTCGACCACTACTGAGAAGTATGGCTAATTGAAACTCAAACATCAAAGAAAATCGGTATCCACGATGTAGTATTCAAATCCGTATAAAAGTACGTTTACTAGGTTTTGAATCTTAGAACTCTCGACTTCGAAATCATCTGATTTGCTATGTCGAGCTAACCACTAGACCAGCCCGGTGGGGTGTACGAATAATATCTGGCATTTATGAACTGTTAAAGTCAAATAAACTTATAGAACAAAGTAACGGAGAATAATAATATAAAATATCTCTTTATCTTTTGTTATTCCAATGCTACTGATCAATATTTTTTGTGTTTTTTTTTTTAATATGGCTCTCATACATCACTTTAGTTTTCTACTTAGAAAATAATAAAAATAATTTAATTTTAAGATTAAAGAAGAATATTCAGAAGTTACAAGAAATCTATTCGGATAATTTGTAAAAAAAAAAATGTGATATAGATAACACATGTCTGTTCGGACTGTATGTAAACAGATTCAGACGATTATGGATTAACCGTGAGGACCGCGCGATCGTATTTAATCCTATAGCGGTCATTTTTCAACACGGAGAGAGGAGCATACTTATAGTAAGGAACGGAAACATAAAGAAGTCCCAGATCCAAGGCCAGCCTCTGATGGAGAATGCGAGCCACGTTATTGTATCGGGAGGTGTATTCTTTTGGGGCTAGAATCTTGCAGCCGCTAATCAGGTGCTCCACAGACTCGCTCGTACTCCCACAAAAACGGCAGTCATCTATGAGCACGGTGGAGTCCTTAACAATGTGCTTCCGATAACCGAATGTGGCGATTACCGAATCCTAGATTGGAAACGCAAATTCCTCAGCCTCAGCAAACAATTTGGCGTCCTTCAGCCACGCAAAGGTGGCAGAAAAGTCAACCTCCTCATCCAGAACGGAGGTGGCAAATCTCCCCTGAAGCTCACCCGCACGCCTTGCATCCATCTTCTGTTTCTCATCGGGAACTTCATTCAGAGATGTATAGTCATTGTTGTTTAGACGGAGTGGGGTCAGACCGTCTTCTCTTCTCACCACCTCCCGATGAAACACGTTGGTTTCGCTTCGCCTTTGAAAATAACTCCTGAGGTTCTGCAGCTGTTTCGCATGAACCTCAACGAAATCTGCGACACCTCTTTTACCTCTGCTTCTAGACAGATGGAAGCGAGCTATAGAACTGCGCGAGTTATGAGCATCGGTTCCCGGTGAATTTACTTCTAAGAAGCCGATAATATTATTATTGTTGTTGTTGTTGTTGCTGTGATTACTATGATCATTATTTGTTATTTATTATCGTCATTATTCTAATTATTATTGTGAGTTGTTTAGGCTGTCGCTTATTGATTTGTCTTGTTTTACTTATGTTCTTTAACCAATAAATTGTAATTATATAAAAATGTTCAACTATCAATCTCTCAATATCCTGATTGAGCCGCGAACAATATTCATAATGTATGTTTATAAGCAATAATGCAATTATATTATATTTTATTTTTCAGTTAGCTGGACGCATTGCAATAAGCCTGATTTTTTAATTTTCCTACGTTAAATACATACATATATATATATTGATATACACATATATATAAATATATAAATAATAATAAGGATTTACTTTTACAGAAGTAAATCCATAATAGACACCTTCTATCGGTATCGTAATGAAATAATAAGCGTAAGGTTATGTTATCATATAATATTGTAATTTAGATACAATCATAGTGAAAATGAAATGGTAAATAAGAATAGATGACATTATGAACCGAGTTGATACATAGTTTCCACAAAACACGGTCGGAATCTTAATAAGAATAGAAGGACGTATTTCTAGTAGCGAAGATCCAGACAGAGAACATTGAGGAAAGCAAACTAATGCATCCTCTCCACAAGACTGATTGCTACGTATCATCTGTATTCACGACTTCGTATCCCATGAATACATAACACTTTGCTCTTCTGTTTTCTGACAAAAATAACTTGCAGGAATATATACATATATATATATATATATGTATATATATATATATATACAAACAAGGAATAGCGAAAAGTACTTTCAACGACTAAACAAGCGTATATGTTATTTAGTCAATACATATTTTTAAATACTTCTCTTTTAAATATTATGTATTTTTAATTATGAATTATGTTTTAGAATCACAGAAAAATAAATTTTGTCTTACTTTCATTCTACTAAGATAATTTAGAAACGGAAGATATATTGTACGTCAAATAATTTCACGTGTTTTATTATTTATAAAAATATCTGATGTGGATACCATATGACTTCCTCGTACACCAATTAAATTACATATTCAAACTTTTTTTAAATGGGAAGTTCATAAAATTGTATTAATAACTTCTGACATTTTTCATATTTATTTTCTTTTATTCTTACCATTGAATTATTATTTTAAGTAATTTTTTTTACAATCAAAGACTAATAATAATAAATCAATATATATAAATTTAAAAGAAAAAGAAAAAAAAGGAGATGAAGTCTGATTAGAATCAATGTGCCTTTTCCTTATAAAGTCTAATTATTTCATTAATTAATATTTTATTTGGCTTTAAGTCTGGAATCAATGAAAATACATACTACTTAAGAAATATCGTTGAAAAGCTCTCGCTGAGGGCTTAATTTACTGCCTGGAAAACTACAAAAAACCTAGAGTTACAACAAAATTACGTACAAAAAACTTTTTAATTTTCTGGTAAAGTACAAAAAACTATTTATAACTAGTTCAATATTTATATAATTTAAAATCTCTTTAAAATGTTATTTTTTCTTCTTTGTACAAAGTATTGTGATCGCGCAAAAATTTTAGTTTTCAGATTTCAACGCAAATATCCATTTTGACCATCCAAAACTAATTGAATTACTAAATGATGATCCATGGGAGAAGGCGTACCGGGATTGTGATGAAGAAGTTCGGTGCGCCTCTCACTCTTGTGTCGCTGGATCAAGCGAAAGATGCTATTGACGGCCTCCTTAACACAAAAGAAATAGAACAGACTCAGTTTAGACATGAAGAACGAATACGTTTTACCATACATGAACTCCAATCAGCATTTTAAAAAAACTAGTAGCTCGAAGAGTTCAGGTCCTAACGGAGTTTCAGGAGGATTACTAAAACAGATAGTAAAACAGAATCCCTGGCTGTTGCTCGATGCCATTAACAAGGCGACAGAAAATCTGCGTTTTCCTGCATCATGGAAACGAGGATGATTATTATTAATTCCTAAGGTAGGACGGAATGAGGGGAGGCCAAGCGTTTGACCAATATGCCTCTTTCCCACAATCGGGAAGATCTACGAAAGACTAATTTTTGAGAGATTGTGGTGGGAATTGCAAGAACTGGGTGGCTTATTACCCACTTAATATGGGTTTAAACCCGGAAATTTCACGAGCGAAGCACTTAAATAAGTGTCCACATGAAATTAAAACATGTAGATCGGACTCCTGGAGGATCAGAATACCCCTCATGGTCCTTATGGATATCCGAAATGCTTTTGGCAGCGTCCCTTGGGAAACAATTATGGACGTATTCAGGGAAAAAATATGAGCCCATACCTATTGGTCATTGTCAGAAATTGTCTACCTGATAGACAGCTTCTCATGATGACAGAAGGAGTGGCTTTTAGGATGCAGGACGAGTTCCCCAGGGCTCGTTCTTGAGACCCTCCTTTAGAACATCGTCGAAGACGATGTTCTTAGATTATAGTTCGAGGGGGACGTATCTTTGATCGTTACGTTGATGATCTAGCGGTTCTTGTTGCGAGCTATACAGAGACAGAAGTTAGGAACATCGCCAACCTGGCAGTAGATAAAATCAGTGCTTGGCTGTAAAATAAGGGACTAAAATTAGCGCAAACCAAAACTGAAATTATTACAGACAGAAAGGTCAAAAAGATAAGAATAAAAATTGACTGTATTCAAATAGATACGAGCCCATACATAAAATATCTGGGTTTTCCTACACGGGAAACTTTCGCCACCACATAGAAGAGAGCTCAAACAAAGCTGAATTACAAGATCATTGACAAATGAGATCAGCCAAAAGAAAAATTCAGTGGGCGTCGGTTACTTCGGTCCTCCTTTATGGAGTGCAGCCTTTGACATCAAAAGAAACGTGAAACGGTTTAAAGTAATTAAGAGGAAGGGCAACCTCTTCTGAATTCCCTCACCCGAGGGTGGCCTCCCAATCCGTCTTTCGGCTCATAAGAGAAGGGGAATATACGAAGGAACGCCCAAAGATCAAGTGGAAGCATCCCCTGATGTTGCTCTTGATGTTAGAGGCAGGCAAGACAAGATCCAGACCGGACGGGCCCACCTGTCGTGCAGGATTTACAACAGGTAGATGGAAAGGCCCGTTAGAGACAAAAGACACCCCTTGGGTTGCGCAGCACTTGAACAGTCCGACTCAGTTTTTCCCAGGGGGAAAAAGTCCGGTTTTAAGTGATGCGTCTTGGAAAGTAACCGAATATTCGTTCACCAAACGAAGAAGATCGATACGAAAACTGTGTGAGGTCTTACGGGAGTGTTCGCAGAGCCATACAACATGTGAAACTCCGTCCGAATCGCATTCATGTCGTGCCTCAGCTTCAATAACCTGATGTGGGAAAAAAAAACTATATCACTGCAAATGGTTTTTGCATTTTATTTTCAGCAGTGTTCGGGTGTTGGATTATGTTTTCTACTTTGATGAAGCATGGTTTCACATAAGAACCCTTAGAATGGTTTCACAAGGATGAAGCCTGACAGATAATGGAATTCAGAAATCTGTACATTTTTCATGAGACCCCGTTACATTACATACAGAAGTTTGGAGTTTGGTGTGCGATTTGTGAAAAAGAATTGGAGGCCTAATTTTTTTCATGGAAACCATAACCAACTGAATGTTACTTGAACACCATCACGTAATTTGTAACATTGGTAAGGGTTGACGAAGGAGACTGCTAGCTGTATCAAGACGGTGCAACGCCGCACACAGCGAATAGCACAATGATAATGTTGCGAGATTTCTTTGAGAAACACATAAATTCTCGCGGACATTGTGCGCCTAGATCACTAGATTTATCTCCCCTAGAAGTTTTTATTTTCAAACATCTGAATGATATATAAGAATGGTATATAAGAGCAATCGATCGATTCAAGCACAACATCGAAGACGAAATATCCCGCATAAGTGCATCGACCTATGTGTAGCAACAGATGGAGGGCATTTCTAGCATTTATTGAGAAAAAATAAATCAATATAAATAATTTTTGATCACCTTCCAAATACAGTAAGTATTTTATGTTAATAAAGATTTTTTAATAATAATAATTATTGGGTAGTATACTTTTGGCTCATACAGTAAAATTTATTATTAAATAAATTTTTTATTTTAATTTGAATTACTATTTTGATTGTTATATATTATTATTTATTTGTTTTACATATTTGAGAAAAGTAAACTGTATTTATAAGAATTTTTTTACGTTTCTTAGTCTCACAACATCCTTGTGGAACCGCAAACACGCGACAATATAGGATGTATAATTTTTGTGGAAAAATACAATTTTCACGATAAATAATTCGTGATCTTGAAAAAATAAATAAGATAATTTGATATTATATTACTCAGTTCCTCCTAGAAATATTTATCTTCGATATCTTATAAAAAAAATAATAAAATCAATGATAATATTGAGAGCAGCCATTAATTTTTGCTATGATTATACATTTTTATAAAACCCTGAAGGTTTCCCACGTTCACTGAAACTTTTTTCTAACGTCAGTTTCATAAACCAGTTCATGAAAGTGCTCTTCTTTTAATATTAAGAAACTTACGAGGACAATTTTATAATGGGAGAGAATAGCGGTTAGGAATTCTGAATCAAAAATTGGAAAGATGTTCACTTTTAAATTTTATTCCATGAATCATCAGTTACTTTATATTAAGTATTAAAATGGCAATAAAATTGTGTTATTATTATCATCATCAATTTTATTTCAAATGAGAATCATTTATCAGGTTCTAAATGAGAATCATAAATTATTAGAAAATTTTTAATACGAAGTAATAATTTATCATTTATTTATGTAAGGATTATTTGAGTAACCGCAGTATAAATAAAAAGAAAAACTCAACATTGTTATACTTTTGTAACTTTATACTAAATCGGTTTTCTTGAAAATAATTTTATTGAAAACTAAAGATTAAATTTTTTACGCTTGATTTAAGGTTATGAATGATTGAAAATTTATCTTGTCGAAGTTTATAAAAATATTAATAAACAAAGCATAAGTATTTTTTTTTTTTTTTTTTTAATTTTGTTTCTTTTAACTTGAACGAACTTATTTTAGTAACGTTTTAGTAATAACTTTGATTGATAATATAGACAAGAACAGATGTTACTTGTCAAACATCTAAAAAAAAAAAAAAAAGAAAAGTTGTATAAATCATGGAGAATTATTTGCAACAACAGTTATAAATTATAATTTTATTGTTAAATTCATATTAATGTTAAAATTAGATTTATTTTTCTAAAAAATTTAGAGATGGTAAGTTTCTTTAGAAATGAAAATGTAAGATTTTAAATTAATATACAACTTTTTTCTGTTTTATTGTAATTTTCTGATTTTTTTTTTGCATCTAGACTATGTTGCTTGAATACAAAAAAAGAATCTAAGTATTAGTTAAATAAAATATTTTATTAATTTTTTAATAAAAAACAAAAAAACGTTTTGGTTATACAAAGGATATTTAGTTGTTTACATTCAAAGGAAAACGAATAGTAAAAACTCGACTCGCATACAAAAACACACACAACATACTCGTAAAATAACACATTTAGTTTTACCCGTATGAAAAGCCTAAAAGAAGGCTATGTTTATTTTTATGTTGAAACGCATAAAATGATGTATTTTTATCGCTGTTTTATTACTATATCTCATAAAAATTCGGCGCCGTACTGTTATCAAAACAAAATTTATTTTCGTCAACAAGAAACCAATAAATAAAAATAAATTATTTATAACATAGAACAGAATTATAATCTAAGTTAAGAAATCTAACTGACATCGAGTAGAATTCTTATTACTAATAATTTAACCAATCTTTTTACCCAGGTCCCGGGTTCGAATCCCGGTCAGGCATGGCACTTTTCACACACGCTA
>JAAAKQ030108848.1:0-14138 GCA_010016005.3 Zanna intricata
GTACTTGTAAGTTTCTTATTTGATTACAATAAAATTTTATAACTATATTGCGGATAATAATTGACTTACCCTCGTACTACGTTATTTATTTATTGAAGGAAAATTAACAATAATGGTCCTCCTAACTTTGAACAAGATCAGTTGTACTGTATTTGAGCTTGTTGGTAGTGTTGGGCAATGTAATCTTA
The DNA here is from genome assembly GCA_010016005.3 of Zanna intricata. NCBI lineage: Eukaryota > Metazoa > Arthropoda > Insecta > Hemiptera > Fulgoridae > Zanna > Zanna intricata. The sequence goes on from JAAAKQ030108848.1 coordinate 189, forward strand.
ACATAAAAATAGATCCTTCTTTGTTATTCATTTATTTAACAGAATTTGAAATATTTTATGGTCGGTTACATTTTCTTGATCACGTAAACTTTGGTAAAAATGTTTGAATTCGAAGGATCTCAGCATAAAGTTTTCTCTTTTTTAAATTTTCCCTAGATTATTCCATAGGGAAGATTTAAATCTTCCCTATGGATATTGTCGTTTAGGTATTAAAGTATACGAGGTTAAAACCCATAAGTAAAAATTAATTTTGATTTCCAGAATAACGATGGTGTTTCAGATAAAGCAAAAATATTTTTCCATATATTTTATTAGAAACAATCATAAAAGAAACTATTTCTTACGAATTTCCTCTAGAATAAGATAATACAACACTGTTCAAAAGGTTTTAAAATTTCGTAATTCAAATTTCAAAATGTTATATTTACTTAACTAACCGGTGAGATTAATGTTCTCGTTACTATTGTTAAATGTTTTACCCCTAAAATTCCCTTCATTGATCCAAAACGTAGTAATCGGATGTAGCCGATTACTACTTTGTTTGTTATTGAATCTTATTTGAGTTAACGGAGATTTACCATTGTTAAAAGAGCAATATTAAATCAAGCATTGCCTTAAAAGGAACGAAATTGAATCGTAGCTTTCACTTCAGAGTGGTTTGCCGGTTCATCTTTTCATTCAACGGAGCTATATTATATTGTATATTATTTTATATCTACAAGAATTTCCAGATAAATTGTATCTTATTCAAAATTACGGTAGATATTATGATTTTCCCTTCTGGAGAAATTTTGTTGTTACTTTTCTTGGAGCGTCTGTTTCATTTTCTTCGATTGGGAAACAAAATTTTAGACCCGGTTTTTTGAAAACGGTAAGACTTTTAAAAATCTTTCATCTCTTTCAAAACGTTAAGAAAGTTGAGGTACGGTCGTTAATTTTGTTTACTTGTGCTAAGTTTGAACGAGGAGAAAATCCATCGCGGGGTTATTAAGTATTTCCCAAGAGCTCGAATGCCTACTCCTAACTTTTATGACAGTTGTGGAGTATTTATTCGTCGATTGTCCTAAACAGCTCTATTAATTTTCGAAAAATTGTCAGTTTTAGATAGTTCGATAGATTGTTAGACATTCTCGATCGCCGAGTATGTAAATTTCGCGTAACGAAATATCGTTTGATGAAACACTTTTTTACGGACGCTTGCGTTTGATATTCCCAAATGTGCTTATTAAAACTTTACAAAATTTGAACTTTTAATTTTAGATATATTCTAATGATTCGATTCGTAACGCTACTTCACAGTTCTTGCTCGGTCATCGTAACAGTGTCTGACTGATGAAGTGGGAGAAGCTTTTAAATAAAAAACAAAAAGCGTGACGTCGCAGATGTAGTTCAGCAAGGAGTGCAATAAAACTTTAGTTAATACTTGAATCACCGTCATAAAAATATCGATTTAAGTAATTGTGTTTTTCTTTTTATTAATTCTAGTCGTTTAAAAATGTATTTGTTACAAAATATCTTAAAATAAGAAACACTGTTAAAAAGAAAAAAGTTATGAAAACCCAACAAATTGGGGTTTTTAATAATATTCTTTAAAAAGCTTAATGCAGGTAATGGTTCCCAGTAGTTCGCTTATTTAGTATGTGTAAGATTACTTAAATCATATCCAGAAATCTTAAGTGAAGCTAAAAAAGTTTAAGGATTAATAAAATCTAAAATTACTTTTTAATTTCCTTTGGTTATGGTTTCTGATAATTCTTATAGACTAGACTAGCTTGTATTTGTCGTTAAAAATATTTCTAAACCGCAGCCAAATAAAATCCGTAAGGTATCACAAGTATTATGATTTCATCTTTCATGTACACGTGAACGTCTGGAATCATTAAAAAAATTTAACGATGTGGGTGTTAAATTAAAGAAATACATAAAGTATACGCGTATACGGTACATTGTAACAACAATAGAATCATTGTTTATTGTTTGAACTTGTTATTAACAACACTTGTGTAGGTTGTACCGTGTAGTATAGTCTAGTGGCTGGAGATGTGGGTGGTTTTAGAGAGGGTTTCGTCGCTGAATTTGTATTCACATTTTTTTATTTTTTTTTTATTTACGCACGTTATAAAATGATGTTTGCTGAATGAATTAAAGAAGGAATAATCTGTAATTTTTTGTATGCGGGCTGACCGGTAGTATAAATAATTACGGATGAATAGATAGTTCATTCTCTCTTTCTTAACTTAACGGTTAATATCCTTGTCCTACTAAAATAAATAATATTATTGTGTAATAATAATATCAAAAAGGACTGTTTGTAGTAGTCGAATGAGATTCGGCTCATTTTGCTTACATATTGTTCTTCAGTGAAATTTTTTATTAATGGTTTACTTTTTCAATTTAAAAAGCTCATATAATTAAAATGAATTATGATGGTTACAGATACCCCAGAATTTTACGTGTTTAAATAAACATCTATATATATATATATATATATATTTTTTACATGATTTTTTGTTTTTGTTTACATATATGAAGTAAGTACTAGAATTTGTTTAACTAATCATGTTTTTTGTTTGTTTACAGGTACGTAAAGATTTGATGAATGCTGTATAATAAAATTTCGGATTTTTTCGAGTGACGGTAAATATGAATAACAAAATCTTTATTTAAAACAGTGTATATGTGTTTTCTTTTACTGGCCGACCATTATTTAAGACTGTTCGAATTTAAAAATCCAATGATTACCTAAGAGTATATAACTTTATATAAAAATTAAATTCTTTTCCAAAAGATTTGTTGTATGATTTCGTGTTGTAAGTTCACCATATTTCATTAGTTTTTTCTGAGTATTTAAAAATAACATGGTTAGGTACATGTTGATTATTATACAGCCCGCACCGCGGTACACCTCTGATATGATTGCACACGCAAGAGTAAATTTCTTTTCGTTTGTTAATGGTATAAGTAGTAGGTTTTTTCAATTATGAAATATAATTATGATATAATATTTGGTTACAAACGCCATCGTTTTTCCTGCTTTCTGCATAATCAACAAATTTTATTCACTTTTGGTTTGAATCGGAACTATTTTTAAGCATATTCGGCTGTTGTGTTCTGGATAGGTAGGTGAAAGTTATTTTGTCGTGTTAGGTCATTTTAACTCGACACCCTTGTAATTGTCCTGTTTCTTTTCTCCATTTGTGTGAATTGAATTTGAGATGTAACGTATAATAAAAAAAGAAGAAAACATTCTTTCTGTATTTGGCAGCTGCTGTAAAAGGGTAAATTTAACCTTAAATGTAAGTAATATTTATTTTATTACAGTTACATGTTCTACTTTTTTCATAAATAAGAAATATTACGATTTTAACTCTTTTTATAATGAACCTGTTACTGTCATTGTGGAAAAAAATTTGCGAAGAATCTGTTTTCAGAGAAGTGTTGAATTGATTTTTTATCGTATCGGGAAAATACGAACGAGTTCTTATAACATTGTGTCGCTAGGCCTGCAGTTCCTTTTTTGTGGAGTATTTTTTTTATTTTTACAAATTTCCTGTATTATAATCAAATAATTTGTAATCCTTTTTTAACTCTATTTATTGCGCGTTTTTTGCCGTCTTTAATTTCCCGCAGTGTTGTTTACTAACAGAAAAACATGTTTTTCGTCATTAATGACTTTTTGGGAAAAAATAATATTTTTAAGTTGAAATTTTATAGTCTTATTCTGATAGTTCTGATTTTACGAATTCGATAAAATTATATCTTTCTGCAAACTCAACTGTGGCGTTACAGAATTGTTATTGTTTTTACTTTTCCCCTTTTTTGGTAGTGAAATATGCTGAACGATTCTTTGTAACGTACCGGTTGAAAACATTTTTGTTTATTAAAGTTATAAAAAAAGTTTTACTAATTCTTTTTTTGCTCGGTTAAATTTATTTCGTCGGAGGGAATACGTTTTTCCCTTGTTAGTTAAAAATATATGTATAATTTTTTTACAGAGAATAAATGGATGTACTTTTTATCTTTAAAACTTAAGATGATGTTACGCAGTCTTAAATAATGATGTGTTAATCGCTTAGTATTTCGACAGAACAATTTTTTTGAGAGTTTCTTCCTTAAGTTACATATATTTAATCAATGATTTATATTCGTTACTTAATGGTTGTAATTTCTTTATTATTTTATCGGCCTGCTGAGATTATTTTATTTCTTAATAAAAATGAAGAAGATTAGAAAATTATCTAATTAGAAAAAAGCTTATGAGAATAGGAAAAATATAATTTATTGCGTAACTATTTATTACTACTTTTTATAACTATAATAATGCAGATAGTAATTACAACATTTTAACGTATATTTCACAATATTAATAGTTAATTTAATTTTCATTGACGTATAATATATTTATTGTACTTAAAGAAAAAATCATATATATTTTTAATTATAATTGAAATCTTCTGTATGGAGTTTGCTTAGAAGGATGAAGTCAGTATTTTATTATTTGGCATCTTGGATTCGATTATTTCTTTACTAGAAACGTTTTTATTAAATTTTCTTCTCATTTGCCTCCTAAACAGTTTTTTGTTCTGATATTTACGGTCAGTGTTGTTTGATTAAAACTGATTCCATTATCATTAACGAATGACTAATTCCGTTCCACAATTGCTGTAGATCATATAAATATAGAGGTTTGCGTATTGCGTAATCGATTTCCGAAGTTAATGATTTTCTGCTAATAGAGCAATTTGTTTATAATAAAGACTCTTTTTCATTCATCGATATTAGCAGATACTCTTAAATAGATTCGTTATTTGAACCCAAACACTACTAATACTAAGATGTATTTATATCCAAAATACAAAATTGTATTTAACATTGGCTGTGTTTTTTTTGGGTGGTCTCGATTTCAAGCTGATTTTTGCATCAATGAACATTTTTCGTGCTCTGACTATCAGCATTTTTCCACTTTTATTATCACGTTTAACCTCTTTGCCCTCTTTTTTATCGTTTAGTTGAACTGAATTCAGCTGCTTTATTATCAGGTTGTTTCTGAATACATGACGAATCCGAACTCCTTTCTTCTTCTGGGTTTTACCCTGCGAATAGGATTGTAGTATCCCAAATCTCAGTTTTAGCACATCCTTATTTCTTACCTCATTCCTCTTTTATTCACAACTGACGTCTTACCGATAAATCAGTCATCCTACTTATACTGACTTAGACGTCAGTTATCCGACGTCTCATCGCCTCTCTTCGATCTTGTCTGTATCTTATTCAAATTTTTCTTTTGCATTATTGATAAAAAAAAAATTGAACCCCATTATCAATATTTCAACAAACATGCTATAGCTTTTGTTTTGTCCTTTCGTTGTCTTCAGATCCAATCCTTTGCATAATTTTTTAAATTATAATATGTCGCTATAAGAAGTATAATGCCGATTGTTCAAGAATATGGACCTAAGGTGATTTTATTATTTTCAGCAAAATATTTTTACTGTAATCGTACCTTTATCGTTGATCACTGAGCTTACGAGGCATGTTTCGTAGACATAGTGATATTTCTGAATTGTTTTTTTAATAATTAAGGTAAATAAATTGAGGTGGTGTCAGAACAGGTTGATTAATCTTTTAGAAAGAGATTAGATAAATAATTATAAAAGTATTATAATAGTATTCACTGAAATCTTATTTTAAAGTATTAAGATTACCGTTTAAAATTGTGAGAGCTTCCATCGGTTATTTTTTGTACCGATTAAATATTCTATTATTACTCATAGATTTCGTGTTTATTTTTTCATCCATAAATATTTTCATCTGTTTAATCGTTCACAAATTATTTACTCATGACAAATATTTTCATTCAGTCTCATATACTCGTATATTTACATTTATAAAATTTATTTATTATTTTTTGTGTGAAGAATTTACGGTTAAAGGTGCTGGCATTGACTTATTTCATTTTGATAGAAGACGGCGGTGCATTATAAGTACTTTTAACTAATAAGTAGTTTTTGAGATATGTGTTTGGTGCCTAATCTAACATTTAAGTGCTAGTCATTTATGTTTTGACCAAACATGGAATCCTATGTTTTGAGTAGTAGCCTAAACTTGTTCGAACAGTATAATTAGCTCTTTGTATTACCATAACAAAAGTGTAATAAAATAAAAACCTGTATCTGCATGATTAATTAAGTCGGTGATTCATTCTGTATTTTTTAATGGAATGTAGTAGATAAGTGTAGTGACATTAACACTTACCATAGGATTAGAATCTTCTTCAAAATACAACTTCATTAATTAAACAAAAAATGAAATAAAAGGAACAATAACTTTCTTTTGCCGAACTAATAAATCATCATTAAATGTCGCGAAAAAGATTTATTTTTATTATTTCTTCGGCTTTCATCTATCGGTTCTGTTTTTAACTTGGGACTATTTAGAAATTGCGTGATGCATATATTAATTCTGTATCTCCCTGTCCATTAGGAAAACGTGATAGTCACTATCATTTATCCTTTAAAATATCTGTCAGTGCAAATCTCTCTAGTAAAACATTTGTATCCGATTTAAGTCAAATTTTAATTAACTAATTTTATTTTTTAATAAAATTTGATGAGATTATTTTGATTATTTTAAATTAATTATTTTAAAATATAAATAATATTAAATTCTATTCGTAAAGAATACGATAATAATCTGTCACAAAAATCAAATCTTATCTTAGGAAGAGTTTCATCGTAATAATTAAGTTATTAAAAGTTAAATTGGGTTTTATGCCACCGTATTATTTTCCGCGTTGTTCTTGAGAATTTATTTTTTTAAAACTGAAAACTTGTTAAAAAATACTTATACGAAAAATAAAACTTTTGACGTGTACGTTTTTTAATTATACGTTAAATTTTATTTAAAACGTTAAAGACTGCATTTTTAAACTTAAACCTAATTCTACAATCTATTAACAAGAGTATGGAACGTTGAAATTGTACTACCAAAAAAAAAAGAAAAAAGCGAAATGCGGAATTCATTTTATTTATAATTTAAAAACTTTGATTTAACTTCTTTTTTTCTTTTTTTTTAACCTCCGGAACCACCGTTAAGGTATATCTTCAGAGGATGATATGAATGAATTGTAGCGTGTGTGAAAAATGCCATTCCTGACCGGGATTCGAACCCGGGACCTCCGGATGAAAGGTTGATTTAACTTGGAAACTTCTGGATTAACGCAGACAATAACGGGGTTCAGTATAGTATACCTAATTTTTTTTTCTTACGAAAAATGGTATCTAACTTAGGTTTAGGTGTAACTGTTAAAAAAAGCGTTTTTTCGTGACCGACCGCCACTGTAGAGGATTACTCGGTGGTCCTCAGAAAGTTACTCCTATTGCCGGGAAAAGACGTGAGTCAAAGTTCTGAGAAATTTATCCCGTATTTGGTTATTTATATTTTACGAAATTTGTTTTGAATTTTATTTTTATTATTCGTTGAAATACTTTGTTATCAGGCATCATGTGAATGGCGGAAATAATACAAGAGACCGCAATCCTCCTTTTCAAAATTTCAAAAAAATATCTTTAGAGAGTTTCTAATTTATTTATTTTTTAGAATTATTTGCAGCGAGTGTCTTATCGCATTTGTAATTTAGTTGGGGATTATAAGGTCAGTACAGGGGGCTGTAGACAATATCTATAGTCCAAGTCAACTGACAGGTCCGTAGGTAGATTATACGAAGGATGCGCTTACGCTCACTGGTACCTACATTTACAGCATACACCTAAAGGAGTTTAATCTAGACCGCAGAACACAAAACGGGGAAGAAAGGATCAAAGATAAAGAAAAGGTTAGACTACCCACCTTTGAATGAGCTGTTCACTAGACAAACAAACCTTCCTAAAATATTACTTTAAGGCCCCTTTGGGTTAGCGAGTACTAATTTTGTCTTCAGCCCTTTATGAAATCGAGGATCTCTATTTAAAGTGGTAACATTACTGCTCGGACTAACAATGAAAGATTTATATAACGAAGTAATTTGCTTTAGTTTTGTATGTCGTACAATTTTGTCGTAAAAAAGGTAGTACTCGAAGCGCAGATAATTTATCATGTGTGTATATAACATTTTGTTGTTTAATAATCTGATTTAAAAAAAGGTGTGGTTAAAAAAGACCTTTCCCTAAAATTTCCAGCTCTTCAATTTTCTTTCACTTTGGAGTATTTCCACGACCAAACAGACCGGTCTTTTATTTATACTTTTAAGTTCTTAGTTATTAACTGATAATTTTGTTTTGTACAATAACCTACAAGGCTTAAATACCATATAATCGTCAGTACGTTTTAACCGATATAGAATTAATATTCTAATGCAGCTTGCAAGTACTCGGTCGTCTAATTTACTTTTCTACTCGTTTCAGCATAAATACTAAAGTTTTTGAAGCGGAATCAGCTTTTTAGAAATTGCTTAAATAGTTTCGTTGTAGTTTAACATCTTTTGGTTATTACGAGGACTGGAAGATTGACAGTAGTTGTTCTCTAATTAAACGATAATCGAAAAAAGTTGGGCATTTAGTAAATAAACTTGAATGGTAAAGGGTGGTTGAGCATATATGAAAAATTTTTGCTACTTACCTAATTACGGATTTTTAACTTTACGAGTACGGGAAAAAAGTTAAATGTTTGTACAAGTTACTCCTATTGATCTGAAGCGGACTGTATAATGATTCATCGTTTCATCATAGGGAGGGTATATATAGTGTATAGCGGTAAGCAGAAACTAATTTTCTGCTTACCGCTATGTGTTCCGGTCTGTTTTATAGATATATCACATGTAATGATCGAAGATAAAAGAAGAGTACTAGTTGAGTGTTGTTGCACTGAGGTTATTGTTAATTTTACAGCCGTTCATGTATTGGAGTTGTCACTTATCGATGAATATCTCTTGCAGTAGGCTAGACCAGTATCGGATTTGCAAAACAGTATGTTTGTATCCGTATAGAAAGCAGAAGAACACCTTTTTTTACTTTCCATTGTAAGCCCGCAATTTGTGATTGTGGCCTTCAGACCGGCTGTAACAATTTCAAGAGCGCTTGTATCTCATGTCAGGCCTATATGACCGTTACGGTTAAATCATTTAACATACATAACGGTACTAAGTATAAGCATTGTGGAATAATTTGAACTGCTTACTTTCCAAGCCGCTTAAGAAGATATAAGCTATCCTTTTAATGACTTCAAGTCGCTGAATGAGACCGTAACAGTTTACTTGTAAGGATTGTTGAACGTTTAACCGACCTTTTTCGTAGTAGATGACCTTTTTCGGATCGGTCATGAAATTTTGAGTACAATAAAAATCTAGCACCAAGTTTGCAAAGGATGTTGGGACTCTAATTCTGATAATTGCTGATCGTACATTTTTGACGAGGTATTAAAATAAATGGTCACAGTTGAGCTTATTATTACTGCTGCAGATGATATATGTTTACTAGATACGATTCCCTTTTAATTTAAAATTAGTTTATTTCGATCGGGAATATGTACGGTCTAACGTGTTGTAATAAGAGTTGGTGTCTTATGTTACTACCGAGGCCAATTTTATGTGCGAATTTATTTTTTTCTTCACGGTCAGTTATTGAAGAATATCATTTCTTGATCACAGAAGGAAGGAGGTGGTAGTGTCGATGACGACGACAACGATGAAGGTATTCGTTATATTAATTTTTTGTTACATTGTACTGGACACGGTCGAGCGATCTTCTTTATTTTTATTCTTTTTTTTTTTTTTTTTTTTTTGCTACCGTTTCTGTTGTCGATAAAAAGAGGGAGAGGATAGAAGGGATAGAGAAGACGAACGAACACTTTCTCCTAGTCGAGTCGACCGTACATTGCACCGGTTGTTCGATGCGTAGCCGCTCTGATGAGTAGTAGTAATAGTACTCGAGTCGAGTAGTTTATAAGAGCGAGTGACAAGAAGTGCGTGTGCGCCGTCGTGCGATAAGTGCGTCTGTGAAATGTGTTTATACGATAATTTAGTTACAGTGATGAGAAATGTGCCGTCGTACCGCTTGCGCCAACAATATTATGATGTATAGCAGCAACACGTTACCGTGCCCTAACTACCAGTGGGGCTTAGCGCATTATTCCAGCCCGCATCTTAAATGGCAGACGTGGACTTATCAACATCGTACCACTGCGACTGGAAGTAGCGGCCTTTCTTCGGTAAAAACTCCCATAAATTTCACTTGTTTTAAGATCTCATAAAATTTATGTTAAGTATAACCTCATTAGACACCAGCTGTTTTTGTAGAAATACATCGTTTACGTTGCTGGTTATATTCGTAGATTGTTATTATTGGTGAAAAGGATGTGGTATTGCAGCCACATGACGGAAACAAAGAAATTTACTACATTATATTTTAATTTTTTTTTTTTTTTCAGCTACTTGTAATTAAAAAAGAATTATACGTTATCAACCGAAGTAAAATTCAACAGTAATAATTTTTGTAATTCTGGTTTTTTTTAATAATTTCAAAACTTTTTTGTCAAAATTCTGTACCATTATGATAAGTTGTTAAAATGTTAGTTGTTTTTTATGAGGGATGAGTTAAAGTTTCAACTGCACGCATTCGGGAGATTTCCGTGGGCCTTGGCTAGTTGTTTTTATTTATAAAAAGGATACTTGTACGATTTGAGAAAGTCAAATAAACTGTTTTACTTTAAGGTAAATCGAATTTTAAATTAAAAAAAAATATGTATATATACACAAAAATAGATTAAAAGGTTATTACTTTTTATAGTAGTAACATTGTTTTAAAATATTTTATTCCTTGTAACGCCACGAGTGAGAAAATACATATAAAAACTTAACCACCCCAAAAAAAAAAAAAGGTTTGAGATCCCATTTGAAAATTCCATCATTTTTTTTTTAATATTAATCTGTTTTTTATTACGCTGTATTTATTTATTTTTTATTTTATTTTTTTTTTTACAACTGAATCGTAAAGAATAAATAAAAAAAAAAAAATTGTCGCTAGGAGCTGGAAATTAAGGTTAGACGTAGCGTTTTTATAGTAATTTTCTTTAAATTTGTTTTACCGATTTTATGTGATATGCAAACAAATAGATTATTTATTTTAATTTTGTATTCACATTAAACTGTTATAAATTGTGATGTTCTGCTGTGCTATCTGCATTCTACATATAAAAATATTTTGAAGTACTGTATAGGAAGTTTACATACAGCACATCATTGGTATAGCAGTGTGTATGTATAGTGCTTAAATTTATATCTTATTCTCTGCAATGTAACTGCATATACTGGTTGAGATTGAATTAATTCCGTTAATATATATTTATAATTTTTTTTTCTTTTTTTTTATCGTCAGATATTATATAGAAAGAACCGTTAAATTCATAGTTTTGCTAACGGAGGAGTTCATGTTAGTTTTTAGGCACACCCCATCGGATTACTCGGTAGTCATCATTCAAAAAACTGAACTTTTAAAGTTCGCCAATAAACGTTTAAAAAAGGAAGTTAATCGAAATCGAAAAAATTGGATGTAGACACTACATGACGTCCTTTACGCCTATTAAATTACATATACTTTTTTAAAATGAAAAGTACATAAAATTTTATTTCATTAATAACTTCTGATATTTTTTCTTACTTATTATTGAATTATTATTTATTGTAAAACGTTTTTATAATCAGAGATTAATAATAATCAATATATTTAAGCTAAAAAAATTAAAAAAAGGAGGTGAAGTTTGATTAGAACTGATATGTCTTCCCTTTGTAAGTTCCAAATATTTCATTAATAACAATTTTATTTGGCTATAACTCTGGAACCAATGAAAATAAGTACCACTTATGATAATGTGTTTACTTCAGTTAAGAAAAAGTCGGAAATCGAAATTTTTTGGATAGTTTATTCACCTCCACAATTTTTTGGAGGTACACAACTAGATTTTACAACAAAAACTTAACACTAAATCCGAAACTTCAACATCCTACGGCTAACTGTTTTTGAGTTATGCGAAATACATACATACGTACGTACAGACGTCACGTCGAAACTAGTCGAAATGGTTCAGGGATGGTGAAAATGGATATTTCTGTTGAAATCTGAAAACCGAAATTTTTCGTGATCATAATACTTCCTTTATTTTGTACAAGAAAGTAAAAATGAATTAAATGTAGTAATATTTGTATGTCTTATATTAGGAAGGGGTTTGAAGGCCGGTTTTACCGGATAGATGAAAGTCCTGAGATTTGGTCAAATCGAATTACATAAAGACGCAATAATTCAAACGTAAACAGATCTTTAAGATATATATTCCACTAATTTATTAACATAAACACACAGTAAACCACCAGAAGGAAAGAATCAAAGATGAGGAAGATGGGTGGCCGGTTAGAAAGGATTGATCTATACCCTGTAAGAACAGGAGATGAGACGATACGGGACCTCTGGAGTTCAGGGTATTTTTACCCAGGATTGTTGAGCACTGATTTAGCTTAGATTGACTAAATATATCTTCAAATTGGTTTTCCTTTAGATAGGGAAAAAAATCTCTTGTGCAAAGACTGGGCTTCGTAAGAAAAAACCAGAATTGTATGGTACATGTAAATATTCAATTGCGCTGTACAAATCTTTCAGTCATTTCCAATTAATAGTATTGTAAACATAAGTTGGCTGTGTATTTTAATTTTCTTGTTAGAAGAAGCTCCCAAAAACTGTATCTCCGCACTGGGATTGGAGTTTGGATAACGTAGAATCAAAAATTTGCTCGATTATGATAAGGAAGTAACGAGATTCTCTCACCAGTAAGGTAGCGCGTGCCCACACATTTTTAGCCGCCTTATAGATCAATCGCCCTTTATTTTAATTTCGATTAAAACTTGAGTTGGTGAAATGCAATTCATTGCGTTATAATATTACCTGGTCAAATACTACAGGTCTTGACCGTACTGATTATCGGGCTTCCTCTTGTTTACGTAAATAATAAATTAGGAGTTCAGTCGTGGTATTGTTTTTTTTTGGAAATTAATCACTGCTTAAAATACAGAAAAGAAAGATGTTAAAACATTTTTATTTGTTTTATTTCTTTTCCAGTTGAAATCTTTTAAAAATGTATTGATTTATGAAATTCATCGATTTAATTTTTAAAAATCAGCATTTTTGCCCGGTCGGGTAAAGTTCCGGTTTTTATATTAAAAAAAAAAAAGTTCATACTTTATTTTACTTTTGACTGGTGAAATATTTTTAAAATGTCATATTGATCTATAAATCACAAATATAAATCAATCTCAACAAGTATATTGGAGATCCTTGTTGAAATTTCTAAAACTTTTTCTCTAAATGTTGTTTCAAATTTATTATTTTTAATTGTTGTTCTTTGAAATCTATAATACTAGAAACCATCCTCAAGCAGTAAAAAGTTTTCTCTTAAGGGAGTTCGGAATCCTCATTTAAAAAGTTAAAGAAATAGATAAATTCTTACAAAAATTTTAAACAGCTTTATGGGCTTTATTTTTATACTTATTGATTAAATGCCAAATAATTATTTTTCGTCATTAGAGAGGATAAACAAACATAAATCATATAAAGAAAAGTACATTGTGCCAGCTTTATTAAATTCGTTTTGGCTGTTGTTCCACGGTGATTTACAGAAAAACAGACGGTATGTGAGAGGTAATTTTATTTGACGCGCGTTACAACTTATTTACTTGAATGAATTTTTTACTTACAAAACTTTAAATTTTTATAATTAGATTCATGTAGTTAATTTGTAGTTTTTCTTTTTTTTGTATATTTTTTAATATTTTACTTATTTCAGAAAGATTTTGGTATCATTAAAAATAATGAACACTTCACATTTCTGTATTTATCACAATTTTAGATCCTAGAATGCAACATTTAAAATTCTAGGTTATCAAATTGTGTTTATACCTGTGGGTGCGTG
>JAAAKQ030108859.1:0-28183 GCA_010016005.3 Zanna intricata
ATGAATTGTAGCGTGTGTGAAAAATGCCATGCCTGACCGGGATTCGAACCCGGGACCTCCGGGATGAAAGGCTGAGATGCTACCACTCGCGCCATATACAATTATATTGGTTAGTAAGTAAAATACCTACAAAACAGTTAATATATTGCAACTACTTCAGATATATACCTTACCTGACTTATATCTTGTCCCCATAACCGCACTGCATATATTTGCATTCGATGAGTGGTACATAAAAGTTTATCTTGTGTTGGACTGACAGATATATGTTGAATTTTGTTCATTTCAGCACTTGATTTATCCTTAATTTCTCCAGCATTAATGCGAAATACGTTCCTTTTTTTATACCTATAAAAGTAGAATTAACACGTTCTTAGTAGTAGAAACAAGAACGTGTTAATTGTTTCTTTATTAAATACAACTGAAATTTTAGTTCATAGTATATTTGAATTATAGTAATATATGACAAAAATATTAAAAATAATTATAAAAATAGTACAAAGCTATATATTATTATAACTTTAATTTTGAAACTATATTCTTAAAAATATTTAAAAATAATTGTTTAACATATTCATATAGCATTTAATATATTAAACATTTATATATACATTTACATATATATTAGACATTTAAAAATTAATTGTATTTATTAAACCTTAAACTTGACAGACCTGAAATTAGAGTCTTTTTCAAATAAAATGACTACTCCAGAAGTACACGTATAAGCAAAACCTTTTGAGAATGATATTAAGCAGCCCACTTCAAACTCATCACTTTCATCACTCTCTTGAAGGAGACTCATTCCCGACACCACTTGACCTGCTGGAGCTGATCTAAATTAATTTTAAAAACAAATTGATTATTAGTGTTAGTTATTATAATTTGAAAAACAAAGTAAAACTATAATTATCCAAGACTATCTGTTAACTATATACATGTAGTTGATTTTTTTTCTCTCTCTGATAGTGTAATAAATATGCTTTCTAATTTGAATAGAAATTTTTTTTCTTCTTTTATTTCTTCTGTTCCATACATTAGAAAAGCATCATATGAACATACATATCACTGGCTCATAACCAACAATCAGTTAAACATCCCCAGAAAAAAAACTTTTCACATTTTAAGGACCTTGTTTCATTATTTACAGTAAATGGTATGTTGAAAAGTGATGGATATCAAGATTCTGAAGGAAAGAGCTGTGACATAACTTCAAAATAAATTCCCACAAGGCAAAGGAGTGTTCCAATAAGATTTGTTGTTATATCATACTGCCAGTACAGTGGAAAATCTTTCGTGAAGAATGAAACATTAAAGTTCTCCTGTGACCAGGCAACATCCCAAGACTTAAACCCAATTGAAAATGTTTAGGCTAGATTTAAAAAACTGTTCTTAAAAATGAACTGTACCACAAAAATTGATCTCATTAGAGCAATAACATCAGTATTATTTCATGATGAAAAAAAGAGTGTAGTAAACTACACTCTCTTCTTTCAACTTGTTGAATCAATGTCAAATCATGTACATGAATGAGTAAAATAAAAGAGAATATATTAATTACTAAATACAAATTGTACAGGTATGATATTTTTCTAAATAAAGTTACTTTTTATTAAATAACATCTGTGTTCAAATTAATTTGCACAATACTGTTGGTTTTGTTTATTTATTTATACATAATTTGAGTATTTTCAGTTAGTGAAGACTGTAATTGTGTATGCGATTCATTCCTGCCAGCCCTAGAAAGTTAGGTGGGGTAGTTACAAACTGCAAATTTTTCATTCCACTTTTCATGACCTTGTTCAAAAGTGGCTCAGTTTATGAGTGTACAAATTATAATTCCATCACATTAAATCAAATCATTGCCACCTAAAATATCAGGATGCTCCAGAGGTAATGCACAGTGTCAAAAACAATCTGAATTATCTTGTTACATTGTTATTTACTGATGAGGCAACCTTTCATATGATTGGGAAAGTTAGACACAATTGTTGAATTTGGGGTGCTGAAAACACCCATTCAGTAATTGAAAATGAAAGGGACTCATTGAAAGTCAATGACTGGTTTTGACTGTATAAAAATGACATCATGGATCCATTTTTTTCATGGAGTCTGCTATGACAGGACACACATACTGTGATACGCTTGAGAATTTTGCTGTTTCTCAGATTCCTACAGACTTCGGTTTCCAATAAGATATGTTTCACCATATTTTCATCAAGTTATTACTATGTTGTTAAATAATTCTTTTCCTGGATATTGGGTCAGGCGAGGAGATCCATTTACATGGCTACCTAGATCTCCAGATACCACTCCTTTGGACTTTTTTGCATAGGACTTTATTAAAAAGTTGTATATACTAAAGAAAAGTTTGAGATTTGAATGATTTAAATCAGAGAATTGTTGAAGCTGTTGGATTAATAAGGCTGTAGATACTACTGAACACCTGGCAAGAGTTATTGTATAGATGTCTGCTGAGCTACAAAAGATGCACATATTGAGCTTTACTACCACTAAACTTTGTAAGGTGCTGTGTTTAAAAAAAAAATAAAATTATATTAACTGTTTCTCTTAATATAAGCTGATACATTTGGGTAGCCTTTAGTTTGGATATACTGTAGATAGGGTTACACTAATTCATCGAGTTGCAAAAGTGGTTCTTCTCAATAGAAAAAGCAAAAAAGGGTGGTGGCCTAAACGTAAATCTAGGTGATAAATTTTAAGAAGTAAGTTCTTATGTGCTTCTAATTCAATTATTGATTTTATGCTTTAACTTATTTTCATAAATTGAAAGACCATTTCGTTAGAAATGATTTCTATGTTTTAAGAGTTTTTAATGTGTTATAAGTGTTTTTGAGTGGCAAGGGCCCTTTATAATCTTTGTCGTGTGTTTCTTTTGAGATTTTTTAATATCCCTTGCAAGTCTATTTATGGATGATCGGTTTTGATAAGAGTAGTCTGCTGGCTATATCACTAGAGATCTTAACAGGAAAGGGAAAGAGATTTTTCTTTCTGATGTGAAAAGGGGCTGATAACAAAAATAGATGAAGCCCCTAAGTTGAACAAAAATAGTTGAATAAAATTAAAAAAGAAACACACAATAATAAATGATGATGATGGATGATATGGATGATCGTTGATGACCATGAATAATTGATGTGATTGGTAATGATGAGAAAGAGGAAGAGGAGGAAGAAGAAGAAGTTGGCATATTGAGGAAGAAGAGAAGACATACTGTCTTCTCTAGTAATATAGTGCAGGCTAGAGGCAACGATAACAGCAGTTTGTTTAAAATTCAACATTGATGCAATTAATTGAAATGGCATGCATATAATCTAAAATTATTATAAATATTTCTACAATTCTGGCTATTCTGTAATACTAGATTGTTTTGAGAATTAATAGAAGTGTTTATACAGGTGGTCCAAAAGTCGGAGTACAGCCTATTATTTCAGAAGTTGTAAACAAAATGAAACATTTGGATACACCAATGTAAATTAGATATGAAGGCCCACCTTTGTGGCATAACATGACAGTGGTTGCCATTTTGAAATCTACCATTTTGAATTGCTGATCATTTATTTAAATGGGAAGGTGATGTATCAAAATGGATTGAAATTTTACCATGAATTCATTTTTGCAATCAGATTTCACATAACTGTTATGGTGTAAAAGTTATTGGCATCCAAAAGTTTGAAAATCTTATTTTGTTGCAGGCAACATATGATGGCCTTGAAGAAGAAAGAGTGAATTGAGGTGATCCTGATGGCTGGTGAATGAAGCAGTTGAGTCATTGCCGCAGGTTTCAACAAGTGCCACCCAAAGAGATCACCGATTTTGCATAACACTGTTGCATGTCTTATATCCAAATTCAAGGAAACTGGAGATGTGTCCGACAGTTGATGTAGTGGTCGTCCCAAATCTTCCACATGAGACTACCTCGTCAATTACCATGGTCTTGGCTGCCTTTGTGAGGAGCCCACAACACAGCACTTGACATCTTGCAAGTGAAATTGGTGTTAGTCATTCCTCCATTCTGCGTATCCTTCAGAGCAATAAATGGCACCTATTTAAGATCCAAATGCTGTGAAAACTTTCTGATGATGACCTAGACAGATGTGTTGAGTTCTTTATGTGGGCATTATGTCAGTTTCAGAACAACCCTACATTCCCACAGAATAGCCTACTCAGTAATGTAGCAATGTTTTATTTCAGTGGTGAGGTGAGTCGGTAGAATCACCAATATTGATGTGATGAAAATCCCCACTAGATTGACCCATCCAACGTTGCTGGACATGTTGAAATTATAATATGGTGTGGGATATGGGGTACCTGTATGGTTGGACTAATCTTCATTGATAGTAGAACCGTTAATTTCGAGCAGTACTTGGATATGCTGAGAGACACTGTCTTTCCTTCTCCCTTAAATGAATATGGAACATTCCCTTTGTTTTTCGAACAAGATGGTGCTCTGCCAGACTTTAAGCTAAATGTTCATCAGTGACTTGATGTCCAGTTGCCTGGGCAATGGATTGGTTGGCATGGCCCAATGGAATGGCCACAAAGATCACCCGACCTCACACCTAAGGACTTTATTTATGGGGCATTTGAAGCAACTTGTTTGTGCAGAGAAGATTCATGATATTCACCATCTGCAACAAAGAATTATGCTGTGCTGCACGAAAATCGTACCAAGTGCTTTCATAAGTGTCTGCTGACTTGATTAAGTTACTGGAGTTAAGCATTCAAAAAAACAGTCAACATATTGAATACATCATATAGCCCTCCAGTGTAATTTTGTATGCTAATAACTCCTACACTGTAACAGTTATGTGAAATTTGATTGGAGAAGTGAAGTCCTGGTAAAATTTCTTTCTGTTTTGATATGTCACATGACCCACTTCCCACTTAAATAAATGGATGGCGATTAAAAATGATGACCATTGTTGTATTATGCTCCAAAGATGGGCACACATATTTAATTTCCATTTGGGTACACCAAAGTAAAGCAGTTTCATTTGCTTTACAACTTCTGAAATAATAGGCTATACTGCGACTTTGGGACCACTCAGTATTTTTTTACTGTACAATCATAGTTTTTTATATTTAATCCATTTTTGTGCAATATCCATTTTGTGCACTTGCAAAAATATAATTCTTATAATGTAAGTGAAAAATTTAAATAATTCAAGAAGTTGTTTGGAACTGAACTCATGAAAATTCCATACCATGTTGGAGGAAAATGAAATAAAAACGTATACCTTAACAAAATTCCTAAAAGAATCTTTTCTTCTGCACCTTTGTTCCCGATTTGAGGAAATTTAATAGAATTTTATGTTACAAACAATCTTGGTTTGATAAAACCACAAAAATGTTTAAAAAAAAAATTTATGTGAAATGAATCTCATATGTTTATAGTACATTTCTCAGCAAATTATGCTTAGACATTTTTTTATTTAGAAGTTGGTTGTCTGGAAGTATATTTTCCATGTCGCTGTAGATTGTTAGTTTTGTCAGAAGAGAGAGAGATATTTCCTACAGATCCTTATTACTCAATATCTATACATTACCACTTAAAATTATATGTAACTCTATTAACTTACTCATCTTTAACTTTGATATCAATCAGTGTAACCTCTTGTGCTTTGTATAAAGCACGTAAATCACCATATTCTACAATTATAAGTCTTCCATCTTTTGTCCCAGCTATTACTCGATCTGATGTTAACCAACATACACACGTCAATGGAAAGTTTTCTGCTTTCTGAAAACCATACTGTCGCCAGACCATATCAGATACTGACAGAAGTCGAAATGTACCTGGACCAACTAGTGATACTACAGTGTTGTCTGTGGGATTAGTTGCTACCTGCAGAATGAACAAGGTTTTATAAATTATAATATCACATGAACATTAATTAGTGAAATATTTATACAATAAAATTTGAATTATCAAATATGAATAAACTATTAAAAGCATTAATAGATTTCTTTTAGTTCAGTTATAAGAAAAATCTGTTCCTCAGTTTTAAGTAAATCTTGAGATGAACCGAGTAATCTGTTGAACAGAATTTATTGTATTAGATTTGATTTATTATTCTAATCCAAATGAAAGTTGCTTGGATAAGTCAGGATAAAGTTGAAATAGAATTCAGCCTTTTGTTAAGATGAGAGAAACAATGTGTGTATATACATATGCAGTACTTAATTTCTGTTGGAATATGTCAGCAAAGCATTTTGGATCTCTATTTTGGTGTGTTAAAGTAATTTGTGTAATTTAAGGTATTGATCAATTTGATAATTACCAGTAGCAAAATTTGAACCTTATCTTTGCTATACTGAACTAATTATTATGAACTTGCCAATTAAATGAATCATATTAAGATGTAATATAATAAATAAGCATAGTTCATTCTTGTTATTTATTTAAATCATTTACAGGTATTCTCTTATCCATTCTTTAATGATATAATTTTTTTTTTTGTTTTTTACTAAACTGGATATTTTCACTAGATTCACCTTGTTCAAGACCTTTGGAGTAGTTTGGGTAACAGTTAAATGAAATGTAGCTTAAGAAATTTGTCTTTGGAAGAAAGCTTCTCCAGACATTTGTTTCCGTGGCTAATATATATCTATGGCATCTCAATTTTAAAAGCTAATAAAATCAAAACCAACAGAGAAGCATTGTAGGTATGGAATAGCTTTGATGTAATCTTTCATGATGTTGTAAATTACAAAGAATTAAAAAAATTCAGGCATCACTACCAGTTCATAGAAGTTTTGTTTTTTTTACTCGGATTATTCTTCAAGTTTCAGGAGTTTTTGAAAAAAAGTTATTGTCTCATCACAGAATTTAACAGGTCATCAAGAAATAATCCTGCTAAATTCCATCAAGCCATTCAGTGTGGATTTGCTTTCTTTTGTAAATAGCAAAAATGTGCCTTGTTTATTTCTTTTTAATGGTTATATTTATCTTTTATTTTTATTTATCTAGTTCCTGCTTTCAATAAATTGATGTTCCTTAAAAGGACATCTGCTTGGTTACTGATCCATTTATTTATGATCATTTTATTGTTTTTAATTTAATGATTTTCTTAAATGTTTCGTTCATTCTTCCATTTTCATTTGGCTACATCCTTTTATTAAATGCATTGCATAATTAGATAATATTAATAATTTTGTTGACTTTTGGAAGATCTTGTGTATTTATTATACCTTAATTTTAATATTCTTACCATTTGTCCAATGTATGTAGCATTAAATTTACATTTTATTTGTATATACCATTTCAATTGTATTTTCTTTTATGTTGCTATTAAAATTTTCTTTTAGTGTATTATTTGTATTTTTAGCCATTCTTATATTACATTTATTAAAGAATTATTTAAGTGGGTAAATTTCTTTCTCAGTAAATTTTAATTAACTCCATTTAAAGGTTTCTTTATCGTTTAATTTAATTTCATGTAATTTATTTCTATTTTTATTAATTTTTGTGATCATTTCTTTTTTATACCCATTATTCTCTGCTATTTGAAAATTACTGTTTAATTTTTATGTGCTAGTTACTTTAATGGTAATTTATGAATTTATTAATCTAAAAGCGCT
This sequence comes from Zanna intricata, assembly GCA_010016005.3. NCBI lineage: Eukaryota > Metazoa > Arthropoda > Insecta > Hemiptera > Fulgoridae > Zanna > Zanna intricata. Next base: position 7,606 of record JAAAKQ030108859.1, read on the forward strand.
AATTTTTGCTCCAATGGGGTACTTGAACTGTAAACTGTAATGTTATCTGTCAAGGTTTCTTTTCTGGGCATTCTAAAATCTAGATTATTTTTTTTTATTGTTAACTCTAGAAAATTAACAGTTTCTTCTTTCTCTTTTTCCATTGTATATTTAATGTATGGTGGAATTTGTTCATTTCTTCCAGAATCTTTTCTTCATTATTATATATTTCTTTTTTAAATACTAATAAAGTGTCTTCCACATACCTAATATATACTAAACATTTGTATTTTTTCATGATATCTGGAATATATGACAAAATATACATGAAATACATCATTTGTTACAAAATATGATTTGTATATATGATTTTTTTTTAACTTTCTGAAGGCTTGTGTTGTCTGATAAATACTGTATTTTTATAATTAGAAAAAGAACTTCAGAAAAATATTTGAATGAGTTGCTTTTTAAATACATGGAAATATGTTTCATATGCATAATGCATAAATAGAAAACCAGTTGATTAAATTTATTTATACTTCCAACTAATCGAGAATTTATCTGTTATGTCAACTCTAAGCACTTTAAATGATTGAAATTTTGTTATATATTACATAAATCTTTTTTTACAAGTACTGACCTTAAACTTTATTTTAGATTGTAAAAATAGAATGAAGTAATAAAACATTATCTCTATATACCTGTACAATTGGTCCTGTATTTGCAGGAGGACTGTTTGCTTTTGTTGAAGTTTCTACTTTTCCTTTTTCCCAATTGTAATATAGCATCATCCAATCTGGGTCTCCAGTTACTGCTACCACATATTTGCTATCAAATGTAAATGTTACTGAAGCAAATTCATGCACTGTAGATTCATACGGTAAACCAAGCACCTTCTTTTTTTTTAAAGTAGTCAAGTCATATAATGTAATACTTGGTTTTTCTCCTTTTTCGGCCAGAGCAACAATTTTTCTGAAAATGAAATGATAATTAAACAATTTGTATGAGTATAGATCATTATACCTCTTTTAACGTAAACATAGTATCATCATCAGTTTTTCAGATTTTATGAAACTCACACTGCATTGCAACATAAGCTGTCCTGCATTGCTGACAACCTTTCAAATAGAATACAGTAGAAATATTTACTTCATATTGTCTTAAATGCCTATATTACCAGGACGCTTTAGTTTTTGGACTTCAGTTTAATAATAATAAATAAATGTAATCTTTACTTCAGAAAGTATTACAAAAAATAAGGAAAATTTGTTTTGATTAACCCTAAAGGTTTAACTTTGAAAAATTTCAGCTTTTCAGAAAGTAGAAGACTAAGTGATAAGTGTGTCAGAGAAGGTTTCTCAAAAATCAATTGAATTACTTAATTTCACTCCTAGAGGTGGTTAAAAATAAAACCACTAACAGCAGTAACTCATATCCTATCGATCGAAAGTGATATGATTTTAAACAGAACAATCTTAATCAATGTTTGAACAACATAATGTAAATGAAAACAAGTAGTAGGAAGCAGATAATTTTTGAATTTTTTCTAACAATTATTAAATGTCAAAAAGGTTGCTCAACAAAGTTCAAAGTTGCAAATATTTTTTGGTAGCAGTTCTTTATTGAATTCTTTCAACATTTAACAAAGTATTAATAAAAATTGCTTTTTACATTGCATGCACTTTTTATTATTTGTCGAATAACATGGTGAAATGTGATAACACTTTAAATTACTAAATAATTAACTTGTTAATTATTTTACATAATTAATTCCATAATTTTTAATTTTCCAAAGAATCTTCATTGCCAATTTTCAGCATCTCTAGCGGATTTATTAGCAGTATTGGTGTTAACAGTACATGCCTTATGGGGAAGGAAACTCTTAAGAATGTGATAAGATAATGTGATCAAATTGTCATGTTAGCTCATTAAATATATGACTTATGTTATATTCCACACTGAATGTTTATAAGTTTTATATTTCTGTGCGTGTTGACATTTTGCATTTTCTGTGTGTGTACATTTTGCACTATGTATAAAATTTGCACATTAATGTTTCTGAATTCATCTTCTAATTTGCAAAATTTTATTGAGTTTAAGTAGTGTCTTATGTATTCTATTATATGTAGATATTCCTATATATCTGAGTAAATATGCTTCCATTGTAGTATTTGGTGTAATCACTGGAGTTTAATTTGAGCATAACTGTGTAGTGTTTATGTTTATCATAACATGTTCTCTTAATGTTTGCTTCATCTTGTACATAAGTCTCATTTGTATAGATTTCTGTATTCTGTAAAACTGCTTAGTTATAATAATTATGTTGGACCTTAGAAAAGAATATAGTTTTGAAGGGTTATTTCAAGTTGGATTAATCAATTTCATATTAGAAGTAAATATTATTTGCAGATCCCAAATTAGTGCAAATAGAAAGAATTTGGGGGAGTGGTGGGTATTTTTCACAGCATTTTAATATTAATCTAATTTACGTTATACAATACTGTAAGTATTAGCAAGTAAGTTCATGGTATATGAATAAGTAAAGCAAGTGTTAACTGCAAAAGGTCAGTTAATTGGCGCCCAAATACTCAAGAATATACAATTATGATTATTATTAAACATTTGTAAAAAATGGTGTAGTTTAAAATAATTGAAAATTACTAAAAAAAAATAAATCTGACAAAAACAACATATTAACAGACAAAACATAACTAATTAGATGCAGATTTCTAATTTTAAGAAATTTAGTTTGTTTACTAAATTGGGTTTTAACATCATAAAAAATATGATGTGGACACTACATGACTACCTTCTACACCTGTTAAATTACATTAACACAATTTTTTTTTAAATGAAAAGTTCATAAACTTTTATTTTATTAATAACTTCTGACTTTTTTTTTTTGTATTGATTATTCATTGTAAAAATGATTTTTTTTTTCAATCAGAGGTTAATAATTATTAATAAATTAATATATTTAAATTAAAAAGTCTGACTCGAACCCATGTGCCTTCCCCTTGTAAGATACAAATACAAATATTTAATTAATTAAAATTTTTTATTTGGCTACAACTCTGAAACCAATTGAAAATAAGTACCACTTCTGACATATTGTTGAAAAGCTATCAATGTGGGTTTATTACTGCATAAGAAAAAGTCCAAAATTCAGATTTGTTTGGATTGATTGCAGTCAAAAGGGGAGGTGCACAACTACATGTTACAACAGTCATAAATCCAAAATTTCAACATCCTACGGCTAACGTTTTTTAGTTATGCGATATACATATGTAAGTAAAAAGACGTCACGCCGAAACTTGTCAAAATGGATTCAGGGATGGTCAAATTGATATTTCCGTTTTTGTACGTCTTTGTACGTACAAAGAAGTAAACAGAACACAATGACTTCACACTCAACACGAAAAAGAGATGAACGAAAGTTTCAAGAAGTAAATTGCTGTATTTAAATTTATTTTTGCGTAAATTACATTATTATAAATACGACAAATGAATATCTAGCATTTATGAAAATTTCCAATAAAATTAATAAGTTTTTGTTACATAAGATATTAATAATTAAGATTATTAAAAATAATTTTAATACATTACAAATGTGAAGAATACAGAACAATTAGCTTAACTACATACGCATCAAATATCTAACTAGAATTCTGTACAGAAGAATTGAGAGGAGATGGAAGAAGTGTTAGCAGAAAATTATAAGGACAAGGGAAGCAATTTTAGCAGTCAGATTAATAGTGGAAGGAAGATTAAAGAAAAACAAACCAACATATATGGCATTTATAGACTTAGAAATGGCGTTTGATAACGTAGACTGGAATAAAATGTTCAGCATTCTAAAAAATTTAGGTTTCAGTATAGAGATAGAAGAACATGCTAACATTTACAGAAACCAAACTGCAATAATAATCGAAGAACATAAGAAAGAAGCGGTAATAAAAATGAGAGTCCGACAAGGATGCTCCCTATCGCCGTTACTTTTTAATCTACATAGAACACATAGCACTGAATGAAGTTAAAGAACAATTTAGATCCAGAGTAACAGTGCTAGGTGAAAAGATGAAGATGCTACGATTTGCTGATGATATAGTAATTCTAGCAGAGAGTAAAAAAAATAATTAAAAAAAACATTGAATGACATGGATGAATTCCTACGCAAGAACTACCGCATGAAAATAAACAAGAACAAAACGAAAGTAATGAAATGTAGTAGAAAAAATGTAGTCGGACCATTGAATATAAAAATAGGAAGAGAAATTTTGTTATTTGTGAAGCAGAATTCTAAATATGGACGAAGCAGGAGCGATATAAAATGCCGAATAGCACAGGCGAAACGAGATTTCAGTCAAAAATATAATTTGCTTACATCAAACATTAATTTAAACGACAGAAAAACATTCTGAAAGTATATGTTTGGAGCGTAGCTTTATATGTAAATGAAATTTGGACGATCGGAGTACTGAGAAGAAAAGATTAGAAGCTTTTGAAATGTGGTGCTACAGGAGAATATTAAAAATCAGATGGGTGGATGAAGTGACAAATGAAGACGTGTTGCGGCAAATCGATGAAAGAAGATGGATTTGGAAAAATATAATTAAAAGAAGAGGCAGACTAACATGCCACATTTTAAGGCATCCTGGAATAGTCGCTTTGATATTGGAGGGGCAAGTAGATGGGAAAAATTGCCCAGGCAGGCAACGTTTGGAATATCTAAAACAAATTGTTAGAGATATAGTATGTGGGAGTTATACCGAAATGAAACGAGTGGCACTAGATAGGGAATCTTGGAAAGCTACATCAGACCGGTCAAATGTCTGAAGACAAAAAAAAAGTTAATTCATCTAATATATTAACATATCCGATTATTAATAATGTTACGAGGTGTGATCAAAAAATACGGTGAATTATGTTATAAAAAACGAAGTAAAATTACCTTAAATGTGAAATAATCTCCTTCAAAGTACTGTCGGCTAGCAATACACTTATCCCAACGTTGAATCCATGACTGGAAGCATTTCTGGAAGGTTTCTTTTGGAATGACTTTCAGCTGCTCTGTCGTGGCATTCTCAATATCGAATGGTGTCAAAACGTTTCCCTTTTAGCACATTTTTTATTTTCGAGAAGAGCCAGAAGTCGCATGGTGCTAATTGTGGTGAGTAAGGTGGATGTGGACAGACAGGAAGACTTTTAGCGGTCAAAAACTCGCGAATAAAAAGCGACTTGTGGCATGGCGCGTTTGTCATGAAGAAGAAAGCCGTTGGCCCATTTTTTAAGTCTCTTTCTTCGCACATCGTTTCGCAAACGTTTACACGGACCCGTAGTAGATGTCTAAGTTATTAAGTAAGCTCTCGAATAGTCATTCGTCTGTTTGAACGAACAAAGTTTTGCCACTTTTTGTACATTTTCATCTGTTTTTGAGGTCGAAGGACGTCCCAACCGTTCCTCGTCCTTAACCGACTCATTTCCACTTTTAAATCGCTCATACCACTTGTAAACAGTCTACAAAGTTACCACATTATCACCATACACTGATTTTAACATTTCTTAAGCTTTTTTGGCACTTTTTTTCAACTTGAAACAAAACTTAATGCGTTGTACAAGATCCATGTTTCACGACAGACACTGCAAACACGCCTCACTGTAGCAGATATAGAAGCAGACTGACAAGCCGGAACGTGTTAAAATTTGTCATTGCCTGTCTCAAAACATGAGGGTATGAGACATACTAGTTGAAATAGATGCAGCGTAAGTAAATGCTGCTATAAAAATTCATTCACCGTATTTTTTGATCACACCTCTTACATATAAATATATTAATTATAAAATTATATTAATATTAATCTACTTACTTGTTAGGACTTACTACAATCATGCTGATTACTTTTTGGGAATCGCTCAATTTGATGTATTTCTGCAGTTTTTGTGTATAGTTATGTATTATCAATAAACCTCCTGCAGGGTATAGTATATCGTGATCGGTAACGTATGTTGCATTACCCTTAATGGTATTGTTAAGTCCTAAAAATAAACGCACTTGTAAACCTGGTATCGCACTCATCGTGCTGCAGTACAAAACACAATAAAAAATCGACTTTTCTTAAAATGAAATTAAAATATAACAGTTTTTAAAGTGGTGTGTTGGAATTCTATCGATGTTAAAACGTTTTGTTTATCTTAGCAACCAGCTGTTTCACCTAGCAGTATTTTTAAAGAATAGAAGAGTTCCATATGTATACGTTATGTAATAGTATATTTATAATAAAATTCATTTTTCATCTTCTAAATTTAAAAAATGAATTTTTTTTATATTTTGATTTCTCAACTAATTTCGATCGTATAAGTACTCCTTTTTTAGACATAATAATTAAAGTACAATATTAGCTCAATATTTTTTACGTTAACACTATATATATATTTTTTCTTTTTCATTTGATTAACTTAAATTAAAAAACACTTCCTTCCAGTAGGCTCTTCAGTACGTGTAACCGTCCACCCTAGACATTTCTCCCGCTCGAAACGCGAACTGTTTCATCTTTGTCAAAAATTAATACTTGTTTGTTTTACTAGTAGTAATGTTTAATATCATAATATAAAATCGTCGCTAACCTTTAACTGAGAATTTTTACTACTGCTTTACTAAATTGCAAATTCAGACGAATTTAGCGAATTCTTAAGAGTTTTATAAAACTATTGTTGAAAAAGAAAAATTGTTAAAATGTTGCAGCAATTTGAACAGTGCATTTTCACCAAAAACAAAAAAAAATATATTAAAAATTAATCGGGAGTGTTCCCGATTCAATATAATATTGTATTCCTTGTGTACTAGTTAAAATCAAATTGTGTTTTTAAGCTTGTCTAGATTTCTGCTTTATTGTTCATATTTTGGCTAGATAATATCACCTCAACTCTTCACGAGACGGTAATCCTAATGCTCCCACATTTTTATTACTTCTAAGTAACTTCTTTTTTTTTTTTTATCTATATACTAACCGGTTTTCAAGATAATTCTAAAATCCAATCTTCAAAAATTATAAATAAAGTGCTATTATAAAATGTGAGAATGTTAAACAAAAAACGAAGTCGATATCCCTAATTTCCAACAATATATAATATTGTAACAAGACCAGTATAACGGAACTGAGTAACGGATTATTATCAATTAAGAAGAAAGTAGTAGAAAACAACAAATGAAAAGAAATCAGAAGGGGACTAAAAGGGATTCTTTTTCTAAGGCTAACAGGTCCGTTTAACAATCATTCTTTGTAATACTGCCAACTACACACGTACAATAGATATTGTTCCATGAAAAGAATTATCGAACCAGAGTAGGACTTCATGAGAAAATTTAAGGACTCAGACGATCATTCTCACGTTTCAATTTGGGTCTGGTTCTGCAAGTCAACAGGATAGGAGTATAAATACTCCAGAAAAGGCGAGTTAAGATCAGTTTAAGCGAGAAGTAAGAAGCGAGATTAAGTGAGTAAGTAAAGAAGCGAATTTCAAGTGCGTACAAGTTTGATGCGATTGAAGTGACGTCATAAGCATTCCAATGTGGAGAGTGGGTGAATGCAGGATGTCGTTTGGTAGTTACCGATAAACAATAAGGGAAACAAATAACGTATTCAATTCATTCACAAACAGTTCGGGTAGATTTATTTTTGAACAAGAAAGAAATTTGCAGGTATGAAGTTTAGACAAATCTTATCTTCGTAATAACACAAGTTGTTAAAGGGGTAAATATTAGCAGTCATTTTAATGTTTTTTGTCAACGGGACTGAATTCTGGTTTTTATGATTATCTACCTGTATATAAATCCTGTCCTTACTTGAAATTCTATTTTGTATATATAATCATTATTATTATTATTGTTATAGTTATAATTACTATTATTATTTATTTGTCTTTTTTTACTTATGTTATTAAACTAATAAATTGTAATTATATAAATATTTTTAAATTGTCAGCCTTTCGATATCCTGATCGAGCCGCGAACACGCGACAATATAGTTTGCAAGATCAGTAATATTACTCGCTCACGTAAGTACTGTTATATTTTGGCTCGTATTAAACATTTAAGACTTATATTGAATTTATTTTGTTTTGAACGTTGACTCGATATTGATTTTCATAAATATATAGATTAAATATCAAGAAAAAAGATTAACCCCACATCCGACTAATTGATGCCAGATAAAATTCAGAATTAATAAATCGGTCAAGTCAAAAAAATCTGTATAATCAGTCGGTCGTAAAAAAATTAAAAATTGTCATTCAGTATACTCAATGTTTACAATCAGTCATGACTTTAAGTTAATTTTAATTTTTTGACTTGTAATATTTTAATCTCCTGAAGGTGGTTTAAAAAAGAAAAAACCCGAAAGATCTAGAGAAGAAAAACAAATTACATCTTTGTGCTGGTAAGGTGAAATGGGAAAAATGTTTTAAAATTTATTTGTTATTTATATACTAGCGGAAACCATGTTTAAGAAATTTAATGCATTTTAAGTAGTTCCTTCATAAAAATATATAATTTTTTTTAATTACACGAGTCGAGAATATAAAAGTATAAATTTATTAAAAAACATTTTATTTCAAAATTTGTTTAAATTTTTAACTTATATATTTTATTATCATGACTCGTGTAATTTTAAAAATTACTAATTTTTTTAATGAAAAAACTGATTGATGATCCAGGTATTTTCAAAACATATATTTTTCACTGCAAAATTACAGTCTCACTTGGGTAAGAACATCTTCTTTTAATGTTAAGCTTAGATGATTCTTTTGGTTAACTGGAATAATATTATCACAAAAAAAACATATACATATATGTATTATAATATCTCCTGTGTTTATAGTTAACAATAAAAATGGTATATTAAAAAATGGTATATTAATTTGAATATTAAACCATTAAAGTAATTTAAACATTTTATTACTGACCTCCGTAGCCGAATAAGTAGCGTCTCGGCATTTCGTGCGGAGGTCCCGGGTTCGAATCCTGGTCAGGCATAAGCATCTTTTCATACGCTGTCGATTAACACCGAGCTAATGACCAGCTAATAAATAACTATTGATAACCGTTCTTTTATAACAAAAAAAAAACATTTGTTACATAATTTAATTCAGAGTTTGGTATAAATTTGATTCAATTTTATTACAAAAAAAAATTATTTTTTAAAAAAGATTAGTTATCAGAGTACAAAGTAAATAAATGTAAAGTGTATAAAATACAGGGAAAGTAGCAGTAGTTCTGAGCCAGTTAGGGCATATGCGTTTTTCACCAGATCTTTACGTTTTTATAAAAAAAACTGGATGGAAATTTTCCGGATGTTCGTATGCATTTGAGTGTGTCCGGTCTTGCACTCCTTATATCTCCAGAACTACTGAAGTGATTTTGACTATACTTGGTTAGATTACTTGTATATATATGGAGCATTGGTGCCATAAATTTTCTACTCAAACTTAAAGGGCGTAAGGCTGTACAGAAACATCACCCACTTTGAGTATCTCACGATTTCGCCTAATTAAGGTCCTATCTTTCTTAGGCACATTAGTTAACGATTAAAAAATAATATTTTCAAAAAGACTTTTTGCAAAATCATCGCACCCCCACCTCAAAATGTTCTAAATTAACTAGTGACTAACTAGTGAGTGGGTATAGTGCGTCATTCATTAGTACCCCCTCTACCACAAGGAATGTTAGTGTAGCACTGACATACAACTGCTGTAGTCGTCACCTTCTCTCTCTCTTTTTTCAAGTATTGTAATCCCGAAAAATTTCGGTTTTCAGATTTCAACGAAAATATATCCATTTTGATTATCCCTGAATCCATTTTGACTAGTTTCGATGTGAACGTCTGTACGCACTTATGTATCTCTCGTAACCCAAAACCAATTAGCTGTATAATGTTTAAATTTTGTTTTTAGGACTGTTGTAACATTTGTTTATGCACCTCCCCTTTTGATTGCGATCAGCTAAACCAAAAGGGCCCAAAAAACCCAAAAAATTTGGATTCTGGACTTTTTCTTAACTTCAGTAATGAGAGCTTTTCAACAATATATCATAATTAAGCCCTTATTGAGAGCTTTTCAGCAATATATCATAAATCATCCATGTCATTCAATGTTTCTTCTAAATATTTTTTACTCTGCTAGAATTACTGCATCATCAGCAAATCATAGCATCTTTATCTTTTCTTTGCACTGTCACTCCAGATCTAAATTGTTCTTTAACTTTATTAACTGCTAGTTCTATGTAAAGATTAAAAAATAACAGGGAGAGTGAACATCTTTGTCGGACTCTCTTTTTTATTACTGCTTCTTTCTTATGTTCTTCAATTATTACTGTTGCAGTTTGGTTCCTGTAAGAATTTCGTGTTCTTGGAAAAACAAAACGGCATCATTTTCATATCTAACGCAATTGGTACTCTTTGGGAATTTCCCTCCCCCAAAAAATCTTTTTGTTTTTTAACAATACAGTATGATAAATCGTACGTATACCAACATAATCTAATCTAAAATAACTTATGCTCGCTTCACTTGCTACCTCGTGTAATGAATGTTAAATATACAAATTATACATAAGAATGATGCAATCTTTAACCATAGCTGGATTTCAATACTTGTTTTTTACTAAATGGTAATTATACTACAGGATGAAACTCACTATTATGTTGAAGTATCAAACAAAACAAATCTCCTCATCCTTATGTCAGTGATGCCATAAAAATTTACATAAAAAAGAATCAAGCAAACCAGCTATGGTTAAAGATTGCATCATTCTTATGTATAATTTGTATATTTAACATTCATTAGACGATCAACATAATAGTGAGTTTCATCCTGTAGTATAATTATCATTTAGTAAAAAACAAGTATTGAAATCCTATACTTGTTTTACTAATAAACAATGATTACAATCCAAAATAATTTACAATCCATTACTTAGATTTCCAATCCAAGTAAACAGAAATAGAAAGGAAGAACATTCACCAATAAAATTTCTCTAACCCAGTGAAAATCGGCAATAAAGAAAATTATTATTTTAAACATAATTGTATTTTCTGCAAAACCTGATACTTTTTAGGCATCATTTTTAAATAATATTATTGCTGTTATATTTAGTTACCTCTCTAAAGTACTGGAGAAATCAGGAAATGCCTTGTGGTCCTGATCTCGAGGAAGGAAAATTCCAGGACCTTCACCTGTTCCTGGGAGAGAGGGGGCAATGACACATACACATATTGCTTATGGTAATATGTGCAATCGGCTAATGAAGGCTGAGACCAAGCATAAGGAGACACCCTTCTAGAAATACAAGCAGCCTCTATGGAGGGTGGAGGAGTGATAAAAGGCAGGGTATCCTCTTGCATTAGTAATGTGAAACCACTCCTAAAGGTGGTTGAAACCGGCAGTGAAAATCACTGCCGGAAACCAAAAGTTCAACGGCATAGGATGTGGAAGGCAAGGGAAAACCATCGCATTAAAGACCTTTATGGTATCACTTGTCCCACTGAATTATGTTCTATGTGTGGGAGTTTCTGAGAAGAAATTGTTCGATGTAATATGCCCACAATCGGATCTCTGGGTGGACATTATCTCAGGAAACGCTTGGGACTGTGAGAAGAGGAGAACATACAGTTGAAACTTCATAATAAGATAGATCTACAAGAGAGAGAGAAAGATTTATTTAATGTGTATAATTTATGTCAACAATTGTTTGTTTCTGAATTATAAGTTATTCAAGAACATGCTTTACCGCAACGAAAAACTCATTACTTGTAATGGAAAAACACTCAATAACTGCAACATCTCAGTTATAGGAAAATTCTACATAAAAATTACTATTTAATATTAATGATTTTTACCTTATATTTGAAACATTATGATGTTATCTTTGGGTATTGTAATTTAAATTAAATAATGACTAACTAGGCAATTATTTTCAAGTAAATATTCACATTTCATTCCACGTTTTACCCTATCGAAACTGAAAAATCTGATAGGGAATTAAAAAGCAACTAACTTATTTCATAGTAATACATAACACATACTTCATAGTGACACTTAAAACAATATCTTATAGTAAATAAATCATTCATATTTGCAGAAAATTTTAAAGACTGCCATTTTTCTGAGATCTATCAATGAAGATCAGCGTGTTTATACATTTATTTAAAGTTCAAAAGTTCCTAGAGAGACTTGAATTCTTTTCGTTTGATCCCTTGGTAGCAGTATGTGATATCCCTCTTACAGAAAAAAATTTTTTCCTACTAAAATTTTTGAAATTTGACAGAAATAACAATTTTAAGATTATTTTTTTGCTTGAAAATCTTGTTCATTTTAAATAATGCAGCAACAGAAAGAAAAAATACTAGTTATGTGTCTTGCAATGTATGAAATATTAATAAATGAAAATATTGGAAAAAACTTTCTAGATAGTTGAATTTGTCATTTGTCTACGTTAAATAAGTTAGCAGAAAATTTATTTGATTAATTTTACTTTTTTCATAAAATACTTGTATTTTTTTAAATACTTAAAAAAATACAGTGTAATGTTTTGTTCTGTGCAAAGATATTCTGTAATTAATTTTAAATAAATTATGGAATGATCCATATACTGTTGACAATCACTCATGATTGTACGCTCATTTTAATCGATAACTTATTTTAATATTTTTAATCTCTTGATGATGGTTTAAATAAACCAAAAGATGTTGAAAGAATAAATACATCTTAGTTGCTGGTAAGGTGGATAAATAATTTGTTTAATTACTTCATATATTTTAATTATTTTACTTTTTGATAATTTTTTTAATTACCTCATATATTTGAATTATTTTTACTTTTTCAATTATTTCATATATTTGAATAAATTTCAATTCTTTTTCATTAGTGATAGTTTCCTTCACATTCTGTTTCCATGTCTGTATGCTGACACAAATTTGAGTGATGAAAAAGACTGTAACTTAAACATGTAGGTATTGAGCCTCAGATGTTTGGTAAATTAAGATAAAATTAAGTTAAAACCTTATTTTCCCAATTAAGGTAAAGTAATATTTTGAGGTGACATTTGATAAAATGGTTTTAAAACAATATTTATTTGAGTTTTGATAAATATAACAAAGTATTTCATTGTAGTAATCAGAAATTTTAATTTAATGTAACAAATTAAGTTAATGAAATTTAACATACAGTGTAAAAGTACAGTAAGCAGTGTACAGTGTGTTTGAGAAGTTGCTTTGCACTAGAATTATGTACGGTGTCCCTGTATTTTGAAGAACTATTTACTGTTCAAATGTTTATCACCTTTAGGTAATTTTTAGAGAACTATTGAGAAAATATATTATTAGATTTTATTTAGTAATACCAGTGGTTTGTATTAACTTTATACTGAGGCAATGGTTATTAGTTTGTAGTATTAAAATTAACTGAAAGGAAATGATAAAAATCTATTTGAAAGAACTGTAACAAAAGTGGTTGTGGACACTTATAAAATATAAACTTGCCATAGATTATTCAAAAGCAGTTCCCAGTTATCTTAAAACTACAATACATCTTTTAAATTAATAATTTTTGATAAAGGTAAATTCTTAAGAATAAACTGTTACTATGTTCTTAGAATTTTATCTGATGCTTGTAAAGGTAAAATTTCACTATCCAGCTGCAATGATGCAGATTAATGTTATTTGTAGAGCAGGATATGGCAAAGAGGTAATGAGAATCAAAGCATTTCAAGAATAGTAATGACCATAGTTTAGGATGCCACATGTGATTGACATTGCGTTAGTTTTATCTATGGAAAATATTTGTGTCATCTGTGAGTAAACTTTATATTACACAAGGTAAGGAACAACAGAAGTAAATGAAAAGACGTTAAGAGTACTTCAAAATTCTAAGAAAGAAGATAGCTATAATTGCAGAGAGTAAAAAAAACAGTAAGAAAGTGGAAGAATTACAAGGCAGTCATACAGAATTGGAGAACTTTGAAATTAATCAAAGGCAAGATAAATAAAAAATTTTTCAAGTCAACTAGATCTTCAGTTTTCCAAAAAATAAAACTTATCTACTATATGTGGCTTCTATATTCATAGGAAGGTGACATGGTTTTGCAAAGTTGTTCATCAGACCTATAGTAGGGGTATGTTGAAAATGTATTAAAATACAGGTTGTTCCAAAAAATAACAAACTGTTTTTTACTTTTAATTTTTAAAAGTAAGCACAGCACTACTTTTGTTATTTCAAATGCTTCTGATTACAATGATCATATAAATTTATAGTAACACTAAGATTATAAATTTATTCATGATGACTAACTTTTTTCTTTTTCTGTTTAGCCTCCGGAACCACAGTAAAGTATTACTTCAGAGGATGTTATGTATGAATGAAGTGTAATATTGTACAGCATCAAGTCAAACATTCCTGAGATCTGTGGTTAACTGAAACCCAACCACCAAGGAAAAACAGTATCCATGGTGTAACATTCAAATCCATATAAGAATAACAGCCTTTACTGGAATCTGATCTTAGAACTCTCTACTTGGAAATCACCTGATTTGCAATGAGTTAACCACTAGATCAACCCAGTGATCTATGTATAATAGCATGTGATCAGTACAGTTATTACGTGATATACCTTTCAGATACTTTCCATCAAAACCACAAAGAATATGTTTCAGGCAAGCATTTTTCAATTATTAATCATTAAAATAGCCTGAGAAAAGCAAAATAACTTCCAAATAAATTTTGATCACACTACTATCACTATATCATGGATACATCCAAAGTTACATCATCAGTATATTCTGTAGAAAATTTTTTCAGTTGAGTTATTCACAAAATTTTTATATACTCCGATAAATTGTAAAGCAGCTTAAGATTTTTCTAAAATTTATATTTCTCATGTATTAGATCCAGAAAATAAATCTGATCTGGAGCTCATCACCAGCTTATGAAGCCAAACTGATATTTACCTATTTTTTATCTATAATATCTATCTCCTAGCCAAAATCTTTAATAATATTTTACATGCCAAAGCAAAAATATACTTTTTTGCTATACTGTTCATTTTTAATTTTCATCTATCGAGTGTATAAACTACACCACACTTCTAGTATCTATCTCTTTTTCATCCATACCCCGTGCTAGTTTTTGAATCTTTTTCTACTTAATCACAATTATATTTAAGCATTTTTATCATTGTTTTGTCATCTCTTCCAGCTGCTACATTATTTTTCAAATTTTGTTATTGCTCTGGTCATCCTGTATTTACTTTGGGCTTCTCCAGGCACATCACCAACTCAAATATTCCTGTTTCCTCCATCAAAAAGTTTATTACCTTTTTTTTTAGTAGTGTTCCTTGCATGTAAGTAAATTATCTTCTTTCTCTTTGCAGAGAAAATCTGTTGATGCAAAGCTTTCTTATTTTTCTTAACTGTTCTGACTGTCTTCTGTCGTCATTTATTCTTGTTACTGAGTATTTTACTCAGTTCACAGATGAAGTGAGTAAAATCATTAAAGTTACACTTTAGTTACTTCTTACAAATCTTTTTTCCTTACACTATTCCACTATTGTTCTTGATTTCTGCTCTTGCATTCCTTTCCTATCCTTGCTTTTATGTTTGACATATCTCCTTAAATCACTGCTCTACCTTCTCATCCTCTTCAATCCTGTTACCTGTCTAGTTTTAGTAAAATTAAATTCTAGCATCTACCACCTATCTTTAATGTGAGTTTTCTTCATTTAACTGTTGACATGATTTTTTCTGATAGAGATTGGCTATTCTTTCAGTTTTAAGTTTCCTGACGTTATCTTTTTCGTCTTCATTCTTTGAGATGAGATTTCTATCTGTTCCATAGTTAAGAGGATAACATCCACTCTTCAGTAGCTGTTAAACTCCATCTGCCTTTCTTGCAAAGCTGCAATTATGAAAATTCTCATTTAATATAAATTAAATATCGGTTACTATTTAAATTCAGTTGAAAAGGTTAAAAAAATCTATTCTATGAATTCCAAAACTAAAATCAAATAAGTACATAGGTAAATGTGTTTCCTAGACCAGGAGGGGCTTTTTAAATTTCACTTCATTAATTCAGAATCTAATTTTTACAATCATATCTGTAACATTGCTATTAAATGTGATTCTCAGAATTTTACATTCTATAAATGTAAATGTACTTCTACAAATAGAAGTATCTACAGAAGTTCAATACTAAGAAGTACAATAGAAGTTCTATAAATAAATAAGATACCTGTACATCTTATTTGAAGAAAAAAAAATATATATAATTTATCAGTTGACTTATAGATTTGGCAAAAATATAATCACAATGCTAATGTAATAAGTGTTTTATTAAGATAATTATTATTGATTAATGTCTGAAAATTGACGCAAATAATTCTTTTTAATTTATGTAACACAAAATGCAAATAATTCTGGTTTTCTGAAATAAAAAATAATATAACAAAAATTATTTATTATTTACTCTTTCTTATTAAGATACAAATGAGATAATTGTTTAAGTTATTTTTATGGATATGCATACATGTTTTTATAATTCTTCTTTTATTTTTTTTGCTGAAAAAGCCTTTCTTATTAATTCTCTTTTAAATAATTATTTTACAGCAAATAAACTATTTTATTTACTTTGCATGAAATGAGTGGTATATAATGAATAATCATTAAATGTTTTGCATTAATTTTTATCAAATTATTCTTACATGGTTGTTTTTTAAGTTTCTTATGGATTGAAAATAACATTTCTTTTTAATATTCCTTTTGAATATGTATTTGTTTAAAAAAAGCTTGTTTTTGTTTAGATTTACTTGCCTTTGTATGAATTAATCTATTAAAATTAATTCTAACTCATGACTTAACAGGTATATAATGAGCAATTAACTGGTATCACAATGCATACATTACTAATGCGTTTAGCAATTATCTTATTTTTTCAGTTACTTTTAAATATATTAGGTTAATAATGATCTACAAATTGATTTTTGTAATTTATTTATTACATTCCAGTCATGCAGATGAAGAGGGTCAAGTCGTGAACAACAACATTAATGATTCTAATACACATAGGTCTGAAGTACAGGATGTTAAATCAGATACAGACCAGAATGCTACAGGTGATTCTGTTACAAAAGAACCGCAGTCCCAACATTCATACAAGACCTGGCATAAATTTTCAGAATTCTCTGATGTAATTGTTCATTTAGTCGACTGGCCATATGAAGAGATAAAACGTGAATGCCAGATACTTTCAACGCTTGGCTATGGTGCAGTTCAGGTGAGGAGCTTAGCTATTTTACAGTTACAGTAATTAGAAAACCTATGAAAAAATTTATTTTCCATTTTATTTACAGTATTACAGGATTTGCTTCTTACTGTTTTATTAAAAATTTATCATCTTCACAAAGTTATTTATAAATACCTACCTCAATATTTTACTAATGTATTTGTTTATTTTTGAATAGTTTAAAATTCTTGAACTATTCTTAAAACTTGCAGAATTATGATTTGAATTTTATTTGGAATCAGTTTTTTCAGGGAGGAAAATAATCTCATAAGTTAAGGAACATATTGGTACCATATTGTCCAACCCTGCATATTTTCATTTCTCTTGACGATATTTTTTCCTAGTAAAACATAAAAATTATGTATGTTGTATGTTTTACTCATAAAAATGAAATTCTAGTTTCAAATTGCACTCTGGTACTGGTACAAAATAATTTTGAACAAACGTTAATAAAAGTACACTAACAAAAGAAAAATAAAAAAAGTAGCCAGTTGCAGGATTGGCCAACAGAAGTGAAAACTTAAAACAATGAGTACTGATCATTGGTTAATACTGGTTATAATATAATATAATTATTATAACCAGTAATGATTATAATCAATAATCAAATATCATTATATCTGATTCTAATGTATGTATACATTTTGTATATAGATGCCTTCATATACTTTATATTTCTGATTTAAACAATAAATAAAAATTTTATATATACATATGCTTATTTTATATATATATATGTGTGTGAGTGTGTACATATACATTTTTTTCATTAAAATTTTTAATAAACTTATTATTTTTTTCTTTATTCTTTACAAATATTTTGCTATGTTATTTTTAAACTGAATTTAAACAATTTTTTATAAACAACTTAAACACTTCAATACCTATAGTATAAGCAATCTTATCTACAAAGCAGTGTCTCCGTATGCATAAATATACAGAAAGAAAGAGAGAGAGAGAGAAGTGAATTGGGAACACTTTGTGTTGTGAAAAATGATATCTCATTTGTTCAAATCAGTTCATGAGGTATAGCTGCAATTGTTAAAGTGAAGTGAAAAAATTATATAGCGTTACAGTTTTGTGCCTATTTTCATCTATTAATAATAGAAATTATTGTCTATTATTTTTATTTCAATCACAGAAGAAAGTGAAAATACTAACTGAATTAAAAATTATTAATCATTTCTATTATTAGAAATGATTCCATTTCAATTTAATGATTATATCGTGTTTCTATTATTCTTATGTAATAGACATTATTCTAATGTCTAACTGATGTCTTATTTGTTGATTTGAATTATACTTTTAATAAACGGAGAGTGAGAGGGAAAATGTATTTTACTGACAATTTGTTTTTGATATTGTAATTATAAGCTGTTTGTTCTTTTATTATTTGTTAATTTTTATTTGAAGGTTTGATACAGAATCAGAATTTAGTTGCTTTTAACGTATTCTACGTGACCTTTTCTTAACCACTCTAAACTAATATTGCAAAGTTTCCTTTTCAATTTTTATTTAAACAAAGTTAGGTGTGATATTATTTAGTTTGAGTTAGCAATTTTTAATTCATTATCCTGGTAATGTAGCGAGTACTGTAGTAAGAAAAAAAAATCTGGTCCCACAATAAAGTAAACTTGCCTATTGTTATCCTTATTCTGTACAATTTCTTTTAAGTATTAGTAACACATTCATTATTATTTGTTATTAGGAAAATATAAATTTTACTACTTCTTTGTGAGAGACTAAGTTCTTCTGTTGTAAATCTATGTTCTTTGATGAGATATACATTTTGTAAATACTGTTGGCAAGTTTTTATAGTGTGCTTGTTTTATATTTTTTTCCTATCTATAATTTACAGCACAAAAGTGTGCAACAAACCAAAATGTAACTGTATGAAGATACTAATTTAATTTAGTTTCTGACAAAAAACACTTATTGTCATTTTTTTACATAAAAATGAAATAGAAAAAAAATGTTTTTAAAAACAGGAAATTTATTGTAGGGTAAGGTTATCTTAGTCTATAAATAAAATATGGATTAAAATTGTTATTTATAAAAGGCTTTAATAAAACTTACATGATATTCAATTCAGTTATTAATGAGCTGATTACAATATTTTTATAAAAATCATATATCTTTACTTTGTTGTTTGATACAATCTTTTCTTTTAATTTCTGCGTTGACTGTAACTTTCAACTGTTTTGTTAACAACATAAGCCCCCACTAATGCAGCACCTATTCCAGCAGCCACTTTCGCATATGGAAGTGATGATTCCTGTTGTTGACTTGAATTAGATGGCTCTTCTGTTCCTGTCATACCCACTTTTTGGTATTTACCAAAATTATGCCCTTTTTCAACATTTCCTATTTCCTGGTGCCAGCGAGATGCTGATGAATCTTTTGCTGGTCCAATGTCACGAAAACCTAATTGTCTAACTTCTTCTACATTGTTTGGTGGACGGTTTTTATAATCAGTTTCATTCATTGGTTGTGAATTTTCATTACCCATTCTGATGCTACCGTAATTATTCTATTTGAATACTTAATATCGTTCGTTAATCTCGAATCAGTATTTTATAAAAAGAATAGCTTAAAAATAATTAAATTATTATTTTACTGTAATTAATAACGAAAACCGATATTTTCTGGTTATTAAATTAACTATTTTGAAAAACCAACTGAATACGTAAAGAATTCCAAACAAAACTTTAAAATCTCTTCAAGGACTATTTGCGACGTCAGCAGCAGAGTAATACCATCGTAGTAGTAATGGAAACAGTCGTGAACGAGTTTTTCACGACTGTTACCATCATCTCAGGAACGAGTCGTTCCTGTTTTCGTTTCTTTTGCTGAAGGCAAGAATCAAGAATCGGTTTGCGAGAGAAACCTATTTACTATTCTCAATTACGAATTGGATAGGCGATAGAAACCAAATCTTATCAGTTACGATTTGATTCGACTGATAGAAATCTTTCTGAAAGAGTCGAATAAGAGTTTAAAAGGAAGAATCGAAGACACTTACTAGGTAAGAATCAGTTGAGTCGATCAGGAGTATGAAGAGAGATGAACTACTTGCTAACATGGATGAAAAAGAGAAAGAGAGAATTCGCATTAGAGTTTGCAATACTTGAACGGGGGGCAAGGAAAGGGATGTTGAATCGGACGAACTATTCTTTTTAACGAATCCTTTCTGGGAATTGAAAAGAATCGTTTATCCCATCACTAGTACCTAGTATTATAGTGTGTTAAGAAAAAACTGTGTTGTACTTCTCTTACT
>JAAAKQ030108860.1:0-14137 GCA_010016005.3 Zanna intricata
TATATATATATAGAGAGAGAGAGAGAGAGAGAGAGAGAGAGAGAGTGAGAGAGAGGAGAGAGAGAGAGAGAGAGAGAGAGAGAGAGAGAGGAGAGAGAAATAAAGAAACAGGAAGGAAGAAGGGTGTGAGGAGGAATGATGAAGAGAGAGAATGTGTTAAGCGTGGAAAAGAGAGCACCTCGACAAACCATCCCTCCATTTGTGCTAGCTAGCCACCCCCTAATACTACAAACTCCTTCAATCTCGAACATTCTCTCTCTTTCTTTCGATATATATAGCTGCACATACCATATAACTCGGCGATATATAATGTACAGTGTTCTGTACACGGTCATGATGGACGACTACAATCTGAGACATCCAGTCGTACCAACCTTCCCACCTTTCCAATGATGTCAATCTTAACCGGGCCGTTTATACCATCCTTCCGATCGTATAACTCTGCAGACCCACCTTACACACATGCACACCCTCCCATTATAAATCCTTCTTCAAACTACCATCATCACAAAACATCGTTCTTTCTTCCACCAAGCATTTTTATATACGTACCTTCTTTCTTCTTCAAACTTTCTTTCTTTTCCTTTTCTTATTTCTTTTCCCCTCATCTTTATCTTCTTCCCTATTTCTCTACTAAAAGGGGAACGATAATCACAATAAGGCTTAATCGAAATAAATTTAGCTTTCATCCCCTATCTAAACCAGAATAGTAGCTTTCGGCCTACCTTAGCAGGAGAAGCCCTTGTGTTTTATTATAGCTAATAATAACAACATTATTGTAACAAATTCAGTCTTTTATTTACAATATTTCATTCTGAATTTTCGTAAAGTAATTATGTCCGCACAGTAGGAAATGCACGAGTCTATTCAATTTTAATCTGTTCATAATAATATTAAACTTAAAAAATAAAAAATAAATAAATAAAATAATTTGTGTTTTTTCTTCACAAAAGGCATATAAAAGAAATACGAGTTTTGCTCGTAGTTCGTATTTCTAAACTCGTAAAAGATAATGTTAATAAATAAAGAAAATCTAAAGAAATTTAATAAAACTTTGAAAAACATACAAATTTAGGGTAACATATATACTGTATGAAACTATATTAATAAAACAAATATATAACTTTTCGGAGAAAGAGAAACCAAAATAAACTAGTTATAAGAAATTGGAAAAATCTAAAATTATTAAATATTTCCAAAGAAAAAATTTCAATAGTCTTTCAGAAAACTAGCGGATGCATCTAAATTTTTAGAGAAACAGAAAAGTAAACAAAGTGGATGGACCGAAGAAAGGAAGGAAAATTTAAAGAAAAGAATGACAGAATTTTGTTCTAAAAATAGGTTTTAAAAGCTATTCTTCTGGTAGCTCAGAGTAACTGAAATCTGAAAACCAAAATTTTTCGTGATTAAAATTCTTCCTTTGCTTCGTAAAAGGAAGTAAAAAGAATTTGTTATTTAAATGGCGAAAAATAATTTCATTTAAATTTTTTAATATTATATTTACTATTGTAAGATGGAGTACCTTAATATACGACTGGATTTGTACGAATTTTTAATAGTTTTAGTGTTTAAGAAAACAATCTTTAGTATTTTTTGTTTCTTTCGATTTAATTAAGGGTAAAAGTAATTTTTAACGTTATTGCCTGGAAAGGGTTTTAAATTTTAAATTTCATGTATATGTAATTAAAGTTCTGTAATACCTACACTTTTTTTTATAATAATTAAGAAATTGTGATATATCTGTATTTGTATAAGAGTATTTCTTTTAATTTAGATTAACAAAAAAAAAAAAATCAGTATTATTAATGTAGTTTTAAGCTTTCATTAAAATTATAAAGGTTTAAATTATTTTTTATGGTATAATGGTTAAAGTTAAAAAACGGATTTTTTTATTACTAATACGGTAAGATTACGTAAAGATTTTAGTACCAGCCAACTAAACTTGTCTGTAGTCTATGGAACGTGTTGGATAATAAGTGTATCTAGTAGCTAACGTAGTTAAAACGAAGTGTTTGTGTATGTGTGTGTGTGTGTGTGCGCGCGCGCGCCCGTGTATATGTACGAAAGAGTGAGAAAGATATAGAATAGGACTTTAGTTTGTCGTAATAATATAGCTTAAGATCAGTTTACAGGAGCTTTACTTCTTGCCTCTTACTCTTTGCCTTCCCTTGTTTCTTCATCGCCTTACATATCCCTCATCAGGTTTCGCTTGTCTGATCTGGTACGAGCTAAACGGTAGAATACACCGGTGGGCGGCAACAACGAGTGGCGGCGTGAAATCTAAACAAAGTGAAATTATACGTTTTGAAGATATGGAGAGGTAAGTGTGGTAAGCTTTGCAAGTTACGAACCTCTTTGCTATCTTGTAGCTGGAGTCGGCATCCGAGCACGTGTACCTGATAAACTTGACTAGTCTGAGGTACGTGCCTCTGACTATCTCTAACTCTCAATCCTCTTTCACAAAACCATCCCTTTTCCTTACCTACCCTTATCCATCTCATGCTATATTCTATTCTTTATATATATATATTAAACAAACCCAACTACTCCCCTTTAAACACTCCCTGTTCTTGAGCTCACCGACCACAACCGGACAATACTACCACCTCCCACCTGTTTCAAATTATTGTTCTTTGCTTGGTTAGCCCTTAATTTTACAATCTCTTAACTTAAATTACCATTAATTTTAAACCTTTTTTATCTTGTTATTACAAATGTGTTTTTTTTTTTAATCGTTGTTATAAATTAATTTTAATTCTTTTATTTATGGCATATTCTGATATGCTTTTGTATTAATCTTTTTTTTCTTTTGTAGTCTTTATAACATTTTTATGGGTGTTGTTCTATGAATACTAATTTCTTTTCTTTTTATTTAAAAAAAATTCTGTTATATTTGAATTATTTAATAGATATGGTTTTTCGTAGAATGAAAATTTTTATAAAAATAATATAAAATTTTTAAAAATACGCCTTTAAGATTTCATCTTGAAGGCTTCAAGTTTTTTAACAGAAAAAAATTAAAGAAAACAGAAAAAACCTTAGTTATTATTGGTAATAACTGAGGGTAAGATTGATTCGTTTGGCGATACGAGCAGGTTCTTTTAAAGTGGAAGAAGGCTGATCTGGCCTTCTCAATTCCGAACTTTATTTCTAGACTATGATCTCGCCGTTCATCAATAATACTCTCCATGTACACGTACTTTTTAATCTTTCTGCACTCTTTGTCTATAAAATAACTTGTCACCGATCCTTAGTGACGATCATATACTTAATTTTTTTAGTGTTCACACTTAAGTTTTTATGGCATGTAAGAAACATGCCATAAAACTCGATCTAAGAGTATTTTCATTTCCTCTTGAGTTCCCGCCAATAATACAGTAACATCAGCAAATTGAAAATTGTTAACCGGATCATCATTGAGCTTTATACCTTCCACTCAAAATACATATAATGATATGTGTTTATGTTATTTATGTAGATGTATTTATGTATCACAGATGTATTTACGTTATTATTTAATATTTTAAACGATTATTATTGATAACAACAATCTTATTTGATTCAGTTTTCTTTTTCTATCATATCTTTAATTCAACAAACTCAAAAAATCATTTGAATTCTTCCGAACCAAATTTAAAACTCACTGACCTATTTGCATTTGTATATTAAAAATTAAATAATATTTTATTGAAATAATTAGTAAGAATAGTGCAGTATTTGATTTTGTAATAAGTGAAAGTCATTCCCTTCGTATAGTAGAGGGTTATGTTACTCTCATAAAAATCATAGTTTTTGAGAAAAAAAATATAAGGAGGATTATGGTAAGTTGTTTAAAATCGTATTTTCTGAAAAAATAAACACTTTTTAATATACTATTACGGTTGAAATGATAAACATTAAATAGAAAACTACGTTATCGGCCAGGGTAAGCTGCATGGTGTAAGTTAAGTACACAAAATACGTTTATTTGTAACGTATCTACTTGCTTTGTAAACTTAGCTATTGCTTTTAATATACGTATTTAATATATTTAAAGTAATTTTTATTCTTCTAATTAACGAATTTCCGTTTTGTTGAACCTTAACCGTCTACGCGGTGTATTTATTTGTTCCCCTGCATTATCAGATTAATTACACTGATCTTCTTTGAAACCAATAATAAACAGCTATTTAGTTAATAACAATAGTAAATTGAATCACTGAAAATTATTTACAGATAAGATTTGTTTGATAATGGTGCAAATAAAATAAAGATCACTTTAGAAATTAAAGGAATGAAAATGTCACTATGTTAATATTTAGAATAGAAAAACGTTCTGGGTCGACATCCCCATCAGATTTGGTATTTGTCATGCTGTAACTTAACTTAGAGGTAATCTTGTTATTACTGGAATGAAATAAAACTTTCTGAGCAGGTGATGATAATGGCAGTTTATTATAACTGTTATATAGAACTCTCTAAGAAATTTCCTTAATAGGAAACTGTGTACTAATATCAATAATTGTTTGGTTTTCCCTTAAATTTCAGGACATCAATATGTAAATGACTATGTCTTGTATGAAAGAAAATTAAGGAAAAACCGCACAATTATTGATATTAGGATACGGTTTTTATTAAGGAATTTTTTTTGGGAGTTCACAATAACAGTTATACAAAATTGTTCCTGAAATAATTTATACTGATTTAGACTGCAATGTGGGGGTTTTCTGTAGTCGTGTTACTTTTATTTTTGTTCACCCTACACGTAGCTATCGTATTTCCGAGTATTATTATTATTATTATAAACACTACGATTCCTTTCTGTAATTTTAGTTTTGTTTTATAAATATGAAAACACTATAAAATATGTTGACTATATCATTGCTGCTTGTAGTGGATCATGTAAAATTAAGTTAGAAAATATGCTCAGCTAGAGGAGGATCCAGCAGTTTTAGATGGCTCTATTACGTCTGATATGGGAAATAGGTAGCTTAATCGGACGGGAGCTTAGTAAATACGGGATGCTTTCATACTTATACTTGTGTAGAGAATATAAACAACAGCACAACGGTAACAACCAAGTAGAAACTGGGTGGTTGTTGTCGTATAATAATAATAACAACAATAATAATTATAATAATAATAATAACGGCTGTACGAATAAATCTGTGGAAAGCAGTTAGAGTTACAGTTGTATAGTAGCTGTAACTACTATCGCGTAACGAACAGTACAGACCAACTAATATTACGGACTATGCTCATTCATAACAATTTACTCCATCTGGCGTCTACCGGTGGTATTAAAGCGGCGTCTCATATTTATGACCGGTTTGGGAGGGGACAACAACAGAATGAGAGAGGCTGTTGGTCAGCTTTCCTCCCCTCCATCTCCTCGGTCACCCTGTTTTGCTCCTTCAACAACACTATATTGTGAGGTACATATATACTAGAAACATACTAAACACAGATGCGTCCCTTTACTGTATTTCTCTTCGTCGTTGTGTATCTCTTTCTACCTAACCTCAAACCTTTACTTTACCTTTACATTTCTCTTCCTCTTGACTCCTTCACTTCTCCTGTGCCGTCCTTTGTACACGGTTCGTATACACCTCGACCTCTTAGATGTCCCCGACGGACATTCACTAACTCCTACCTCCTAGTTCTCTTGCCCCTAGTAACACTCTAGTTTCAGTATTATGGCCTAACTGAGGCGACCCTTCTATTTTACCACTACAATTATTACTGTTCCGGTTGTTGTTTCAGTCAAAAGTCTACATCTTGATAAATAAATGTATTTCTACGTGGCTTAAATAGAAGTAATAGTATTTCTTCTCTTTCTCTCTTTTTCTTTTTCTGTACATGCTTTTTATTAATGCTATTGCTAATATCATACTGTAGCTGTTGTACATAGTATTTGACAATTGTTTCAGAAGAACTCCTCTTCTCTTAAAATTATTGAAACCAGTATATATGTGTACAAAAAAAAATTAAAAAAAAATTTAATCTCAGTTATATAAATAAATTTTCTATAAACTTCTATTTTGGTTTTATATTTAAAAGAATATTTATTTGAAAAAATCTGGAAACGTTAAAAATTATTTTTTTTATAAGTTAAGATTCAGGATCCTAATGAACTCAGTTGATTGTGTATGAATTTTAAAATCTGGGTCCTCATTTATTATAATTCAAATTTTTTTAATATATTCACATGAAGATTACACACACCAAAAACCAAGTTGATATATTTATTTGTTACTGATTTCATTGTTACTCAATATTAACCCTTTAAACTCGGAATTTATATTTGAAAAATATTCTTTCCTAATGTAAGAAGAGCACCGTAAGAAGGGCTTGTATACAAATTTTCATCAATTTATCTTCATTAGTTTTTTTCTAGGCGTTGATTACGAATTTATTTTATATACAATATATACA
This sequence comes from Zanna intricata, assembly GCA_010016005.3. Taxonomy (NCBI): domain Eukaryota; kingdom Metazoa; phylum Arthropoda; class Insecta; order Hemiptera; family Fulgoridae; genus Zanna; species Zanna intricata. The sequence continues at coordinate 6,415 of JAAAKQ030108860.1, forward strand.
TATCCTTTAAGGAAGGTGTTATATCTCTACATCTATAACGTGAAAGAGGAATGACCCATATTCATTCCTACGTTGGCTACGCTACGAATGTAGTACTGTGATGAACAGGCTTTTTTATCATGTCTTGAAATTTATTATCAGATAGTACATCTTACGAAAAAGTAGTTTCAAAGTTGGTAAATTCTTTACCAAATAGCTAACAGTAATTCCTCTAGAGAACAAATTTATGTTTACATACATATGTTAAGTTGACGGTTTTCCTCAAATTTTAAAATATTTAATAGCTTTAGTTTATTTATTCTCTCTCCGAAAATTACCAGGCTACACCTAGATACAACTGTTTGCACATCTTTTATACGATAAGAAATTAATTTTTTTAGGGATTCCAACATAGAACCTTCCCCGTGAAAGGAATAGACATTAACACTCCACCACAAGATAATCGACGGTATTTATGGTATGCTTTATTAAGAACATGTGTACATCCCACCCTTATCAGCTTATCGCGTTGAGTTTAGAAATGAGTTACCGCTGTAGGTCTATTAATAGAATTATTATATTACTAGTGAAATTCTTACGTGTATTGGTTGATCATGATCTTTTTTATAACAATCACAGGTTATATTTGCAAAAACAAAAAAAAATAGGCTCAAATATTTTTTTTGGTCATGAAAACATTCAGGCCTGTTGGTGATAACTTGATGAGAACAGTTTACCATGGATAATCTTTAATATACAATACTCAATACTATTTAACATAATTTATACAAAATATAGGAAGAGTTTTAGCCTAAAAAAGAAATTTGTTCGAAGTGTGATTGAATTAAGGAAATATAATTGAAACCTTTATTTAGTTTTTAAAAGATCTGCAAATTAATATTGTTTCCTCATTATCTATTTATGAAACAACATTCAATTAGTTGTAGGCACACAGATTTCATAAGAAGTTAAATTTAATAGTTTAATTAATAAAAATGAATAATTACAGAACAACAAATGGAAAAAAGCAAGATTTTGGAAGCTATAGAATAAGATTACTTGAAAGTAAAATGCATTGAGAATTATCATAACAGTATAAAAAAAAATTTTATAGAAAGATTAAGTAATATTTTACTCCATTAGAATTTCCTTTGTCTTTCCAATCACAAGTAAATTACGTTGTTGTAGATTTAAGATTAAATTATTTAATTTTAACCTTAACTTATCCTATACTTAGTACTGTATCACCAGGTAAAAAAAAAAAAAAAAAAAAAAACGCTTCAGAAACGTTGCCAGGAATGCTGATCGAGTTATCGAGTTTGCCAAGAAATCAATTTCAAGTAGTATATTTGCTGCATCACCAACAACGGTGCAAACATTGAACCAAAATGATACCTCATCAGATTTTGTATGTATTCTTGTACCTTTCTTTAATTTTAAAGTCTTTTTTTAATTATCCATCATTCTTTTAATGTTTTACTTTGATTAAAGTAATATAAATATTCCAAGGTTGGTATGAGTGATATAAACATTGCTCAAGAAATATCTGTTATTATTTAAAAGATGACTTCATTTATAGATATAAAAATGATTTAAATTTTGTTAGGTTAAACTATTAAAGAAGAAAAAAAATTATTGAATGAACTGATCGTCAGAATCTTTGATTTTTTGTTATACAATGACTACAAAAAAAGTTTTTTTTAGCTTGTTTATTTTAGTTAAACTTTATTATTTTGCTTGATTAAGTGATAGAATAGTCTTATTGTAGAATATCAACTAACGGACGTTGAAAATCACTCGGGTGATATATGTACGAGTATATTGTATATATATTTTTGAATAAGATTTTAAAATTGACGCGGAGAATCGCTTGATGAAGAGTTTTCAGAGATATTTCCTTCCTTCAGAAATATTGTTTTCTCTCTAATTTTCCTTTAAGTATAAGCCAAAGAATATGACAATTTTTTCTGGTTGTTTCATCATACAGAACTCATAGGTACCTTACTTTTTAAGAATTTTTTGTTGAACAAAATTCCTTCAACTGATTTTAGGAACTCTCCTGTAAATCCAGATTTAAAAAGCTCCACTCTATTTCAACCGTGCTTCTATTAAATCCGATGTTTTAGACATCGGATAATACTCTGTCACGGAGGTTGGCGGAATGGTAGCAAATCATCTTTCATGCGAAAGATCCTGGGATCGAATCCCGGAATAACACTTTTTATACCTAACTAAATTTCCTCTCTTTATTCCCATTAAAAGTTTCAAGCGTATGTGGTGAATTAATCATAAATAAAGCAAATATAGATGAGATGTTGCATTAAGAATAAACGCACATTTTTACTTGCAAATTATTAAAAATTTCCGATTTGTTTTTTCTTTACCTGATTCGAATTAATTGAACCAAATTCATAATCAAAGCTTTTAAAACGAAACTTAAACCAAACTGAAATTATTATTCTTTTATTTTAAAAAATTTGTAAAACAATTATTAAATGAATAATTTATTTCCTGCAATTTCACTCTCTTGTTTCAATAAAGCTATTAATATAAGCCGGCAATAAATTATAGATTCAAAAGTTGTATTTGAAATATTAGCAAAGAAACAATTACATTAAGCCATGTTAACTATTTAAATTACAAAAAAAAAAAAAAAAATGCCGATGAAAAAGTTTACTATTTCCGAAATTTAAATCTGAGCCTTTTTTTCTACCATTCATTGCTCAATTAACCCGTAGTTTTAACTACTACCAATTACATGTTAATTGGCGTTCTTCAACAATAGCAAACACTTTACCATTACAATTAAATTGACAATTGTCAATTCTTAAATCGTAGTTTCTAATTTTTTTTTTTAAATTTCACCTATTCTACTTAATCCTTGTAATAATAGTTAAAAAAAAAATCAGTTTAAAAATTCAATATTACCTTTGATACGGTATTTTACGGTCAGTTTCAATTACTACAAAATAGATTACAAAGAAAGAACATAAAAATGAGTTTTATTTTATTAAGTTCAAACCAGTTGTGTGTGTGTGCGCGGGCGCGTATATATATATATTTATTTATTTTATTTTTATTATTTTTTATTTAAGATTTTTTTTATTAAAATTTATTTTTCTATCCGGTAATGTAAAGGAAACAGGAGAACAAAAAAGTTCGATTTATTCTAAGAAAGAAAGTAAAGCAATTCGTAAAGCAATACGGAAAAGCCGATATAAAGAAACGGTGTGAATAAGGAAAAAGTGATAAGAAAAAATGGAAACGCAAAGTAGCTGAGACAAAGATGAGGTAGGTTGGTACTCTGAGCCGTTAGAGACTGAAGATAAAACAAAGGACTGTGTAGAAAATAGAAGGGAGTACAAAAGAGGGGTGTAATAATAATAATAATGGAAGAGGTGGCCGGTTGTATTTAAGGTGGCGAGTATAAAGTATCATTGTTTAGAGTGGCAGCTTCGGAGTATCTGCAGGTCACCATAAAGTATTAGTGATAGTGGAAGCGGGTAAAGTAAAGCAGTAAGACTGTAAGACCGTTCAGTTCCATTTGGGGATAGCTATATAACCGATTGCGGTGCTGTTGTCCCGCCACCGCCGATATGAACAAACGACCTGGCCTAGCTGTACCGTACTAGAACAACCGACCCAACAGCCCGCAGCACCCTTGCCGTACCACCAGATTGAGAACACAATTTGCGACCTATTTTCCGACTCCTCTGCCGTTGTAGATCGCTCGAGTTTTTTTTTTCTTTTTTTACGTTACATTTCATCGTCAAATTATTCTACGTTTCATGATTTCATCCCGGTGTTTATTATTCCCGCCTTAAAAAATGATAGTTGAGTCTAATGTAATATCATTATTGTATATGATTTCTTGATAAATATACTTGTTCCTTTATATTATAATCATTTTAAAGAAATTAAATTAAAACCGCCGAAAAACAGTCAAATCGGAAAACACTCAAAAGTATGTACCAGTAACAAAACTTTTGTGAAATCGTCAAATTATTAGTTTCAGTAAACAATTAGTTATAATACATAAATTAATTGATTAAATAAAAAATTAGAAATAAATCTTCATTAACTTTATTACCATTGATATCAGGGGACCTGCCAACAGCCAGAATACCACATGATGCTATACAATAAGGAGTATAATAATAACTGACAGTTTGATGTGTTAAAAATCAATACAAAATTATGTTAAGTGAATAAAATTAAGAAAATATCACTCAGTCACAGAGATTTAATGAAATTATTATATTATTACTTCTAAGAATAGATAAATCAATGAATATTTATATAATAGCAGATTTTTCATAGCAGAAAGTGATACAAGCGTCTTTTTCTAATTGTTCTATTCTATTTTATGCACGTGATACGTGTTAATCAGGTACAAAAATAAACTACGTTATTTGCCTGACAGTAATGATCTTCATTTGTCTAACATAACATTTGAATTCTTGAATACTAGATCGTGGATCCGGTGTTCTTTGGTGGTTGGGTTTCAATTAACCGCACTATTCAGGAATAGTCGACCTGAGATTGTACAAGACTACACTTCATTCGCATTCATACACATCATCCTCTGAAGCAATACCTTAACGGTAGTTCCGGAGGCTAAAAAGATAAAGAGAGAGAACATAATATTTGCTATTGTTTTAATTTGTATTTGTTTTGCATAATTTTGGTGGCAGTGATGGAATCGGAATATTATATTCCGATCAGTAAAGCGGCAAGAGGATATTATTTCACTTCTTGAGGATATTATTACTCGTCAATGTGTGAAGTAGGGTGGTTTTTTGTTTTTTATAGTTGTGTTAGTAGCTGCTGCTACTACGTCGTTTGATACCCCAACATAAACTGAAAATATAATAGTTTCAAGTAAGTGCTATAAAAGAATAATTGAGATTTGAGTGTTTGGTTTTGACAGGCGTATTAAAAAAATACTGATATACAATGTATATACTGATGTGTACATATGTTATATATACACAGATATAATATTTTTTTTTTATTATTCGAGTAACTGACTGATATGAGTACAGACGTGAGGTGGAGATAATTTTTATAAAGTTTAAATAATGTTGATCTTGTCTGAGATTCATATAACGACCATGAAAATATATGACATAAGAAGGAAAATTTATTGAGTAAAATTAAAAATCAAGTTTGATGTGTTAACAATCAATGTGACATTGACTGTGAATAAACCTTTTATTATAGTCGGTCTTTATTAATTATGTCAGAGCATTTATGAAGCGTAAAACGATCTTTCTAACAGATCTCAAGTAAAGAGGGGGTTATTAGTTAGAGTTATAAATATTTTAACGTATATTTTCAAGTTTTACATACTGAATTGTGTGTTTGCGTCTAGTTGTGAGTTGATGGTTGTGGCATTTGTTCTTATAAATATGTTTTTATTTTGTAAAAGAAATTTTTTTGATGGTTGCAAGTAGGTTTTCTCATGTAAAAGAAACTAATACAAGAATCTTTATTTTACGAAAATCTTTTTTTTTTAACCTCCGGAACTACCGTTAAGGTATATCTTCAGAGGATGACATGAATGAATTGTAGCGTGTGTGAAAAATGCCATGCTTGACCGGGACTCGAACCCGGGACCATGAAAGGCCGAGACGCTACTATTCGTGTCACGGAGGCTGGCTTTACGAAAACCTACGATTGCGTTAACGGTTTGAAGAGGTTTTTTTATTGTCTGTCATCGCAATTATTAACTACTGAATTGTCATAAATATTGTAATTACATTTAGCTGGATATCTTTAAAAATCTTTTTTATAAAATGGCACCTGAGTTTTTATCAGTTTTTGGGTTGAAGAAATTGGTATCAGCTCGCTATTTTGTTTATATACCAAAAAACGGGAAATAATTAAAAAAAAACACCAATTACAACGCACTCCTGGTGAAATTATCAGTTATTTTTTTGAACAATTGAAATTATTTCTCATTATCTTAAGATAAATACTTATAAATAAATTTTTGAAAAACTTATCAAATCTAATGCGTGAGTTCGTGTTTACCTAATAAACATAATATTAAAAAAAATGTTAATGTATTTATTAGATAATAAATCTGCTGAATCTGTGGTAAAAAAGTTATTTAATGTTTAATTAAAATGAGTCATTTCCAATTTAACTGTTTTCCTTCTTTCTTTTTGAAACGTTTTTAAAAGTTAATATTATTTTGTTGAGGGCTCATCCTCTGGTAAGAAACAATAACAACTTATAATACCTTGTTCTATTTTATGGACTAGCTTTCTTTTTTTGTCTTAGCTTCCGGAACCACCGTAAGGTATTACTTCAGAGTTTGAATGAGGATGATAGTATGGATGTAAATGAAGTGTAGTCTTGTAGAGTCTCAGGTCGACCATTCCTTAGATGTATGGTTAATTGAAACCCAACCACCATCCACAGTCTAGTATTCAAATAAAAGTAATGCCTTTACTAGGATTTGAACCTTAGAAAACGAAATCAGAAATCGTTTACGTATTAGCTGGTTGTAAAATGTTCTGGTCTAAAAATAATAAATTTTCATTTTTATCGAAAGGAGTTTACATCGGTCAGTATAACAAAAAATGAAACAATCAGAATAGTTTACATCTATTTACATCGTTTTGTTAAAATGTTTATAAAATAATTCAGATAATTGAATTAGAAAAACTGTTCCACTGAAGTTAGTTACAGGTTAAACACCATTTCATGAGTAAAATTCGTAATAGATCGAAAATGTAATTAAATTCTGGTTCCTTGGTCCTGTCTCATGGTTATTATTTTTTATAACGGTCTCCTAATTAGCAAAATTTCGTGGCTTGATGTGACAAGGTAACATACTGTATCATATAGAAAGTTAATTCATGAACAAGCTATGCAACTACGTATAGCTCCCTTTTAAATAAAGCTAAATATCAAAGTGGCTTTCCGTTAATACTACTTTGCACACATTCTCATTCAGTGATGTACGTTTGGATCATAGCAGAAATTAAGAAAAAATTCGAATATTTTCTCCCGTTTTGTTACTAAAATTAATTTTACGTTCTCTGCACTCCTGCATGTGTTACGTTATGCCATCTATTAGCGCTATTACTTCGAAAGGCGATTCGAGATTTAGAATAATTAAAAACTCAGAGAATGTATGTTTTTCATCTGTTTGTTTTATTTTTCATTCATTTTTCATCTCATAAGCTTGAAAATTGCACGTGGGATATGAAAATGGAACTTTGTAGCATAGGAAAATGCCATGCCTGATCGAGACTTTCGGATGAAAGGCCGAGACGCTACCCTTCTACCACGAAGATCGACAAGCTTATATTTACATAAATTATATTTATATTAAAATATGTTTTATGTATTCGTTAGGAAATACATCCTCCTATTTTACATTTTCAAAAATTTTGAAAAAATTATTGAATTTATTTCAACCCAAAATATTAATGGGTTAATGTTTTTTGTTGTACCTTGAGCGTAATTGCATGGATTTAATGTAAGATGCAGTTTTTTAGGTAAACTTTTAAACTTTATTTTTTATTTATCGTTATGTATGTTTTTTGATGATAACGTTAGGGTACCCAAGGGATAATAGAGTTCTAATTTAGTGTTAGTACAAGTTCATTATGGTCCATGTTTTTATCTATAACTAGATTTAGATTTAATTCTTATACGGATTTGAATACTAGATCGTGGATACCGGTGTTCTTTGGTTGTTGGGTTTCAATTAACAACACTTCTCAGG
>JAAAKQ030108871.1:0-12519 GCA_010016005.3 Zanna intricata
CCCAGGCTGCTACCTTCTACACTCCTTCCACAACCCTGGAAGATGCAATGGTCCACAAGAAGCTAGCAACTACCTGCCACTCAGCCCGGGTCTTCCAATTGACCATGAAGGGTAACCATGCAAAGGATCCTCCTGTCTGCGTCAATTACAAAGAACAGCATTTACGCCAATAAGAAATCTGTCCTTTTTAGAAAGATGAAAGAGCTATTCAGGAAATTCAAACCTTATGGAAAGTCAGCTATTTTGAAACTAAAAAATTGTAAACAACTGTAAACCTAGAGCAATAACGTCAAATGCTCAGGAAGTGGCTATTTTAAAACTTTTTTTTTTTTACAAGTGTTGATACAGATCAGCTTCTCAGTAATCTTGCTCCAATGTTAGTTACAGTGATAGAAGGAATAATAATTGATAATAAAGTGAGATCTCTCTCTCAAAAGGACGCTATGAGACTGCCTAAGTTACAGCCACCAGGAAATGTATTGAGTAAAAATAAAAGCACATCAAAAAAGAGTGAAAGAGAATTTTTTTTTTCCTGGTTAAAAAACACTTTTGCATTATCATTGCCTGGACATCATATATTTCTTGTAGTAAACAAAGAAATATCACATCATATTATATATCTCAAAATAATATAATAACTAACTGCTATACGGCAATTGGAATTAACAGCTGAAACTAACTACAGTAATTAAAATACTTGCATATAAACAGATGGTCCTAAGAAACCATAAAAATAAGGATAGCAACATTTCATTATTTCTTTGTGTTTTAGGCCCCAGATTAAACTTGCAACACAATGCCGTGTAACAGGTACAATCCACAAGAATGGGTGTACTGTTAGTAGGCAGTCACAGCGAGTACAAAGGGGTGCATCCAGCTGTGTCATCAGATATCCATGAGTGAGCCTACTATGCCCTATTCATAAATGGCAAATAATAATACCTTCCCAACAGTTATTTATGCATGAGGAGTTCCACAGTGTTGTAGTGTTCTTAATTGAGCAAAGTTTATTGTTCATTGTAGTATTCTAATCACTTTGCCACACATCATGAATCACTCTCTTCAAGGAACAGACAAGATTGTCTGAAGCAATGCAAAGCTTGCCTGAAACAAACCTCCTTTGCAGCACTGTCAGTATACTCATTGCCTGAAATCCCAGTATGGTTGGGGGATCCAGCAGAAGCTCACTGTTGTGAGACATCTGGTCATTTGCAAAATAGCAGACAGAATCTCAGAGGGAGAATCTCACAACAGGTGTCTGAGTAATCGTCACTAATCGGAGTATAAGGCACACTCATGGAATCAGATCAAACAAATACATGTCAAAATGTTGGGCTAATTTAATGCCATATTAATCTCAAGCAGCTCCTCAACAAAAATAGTGGTGGTACTGGAGAGGCCAAACAGGTATTGTCTGTTGTCAATCACAAAAGCACACCCAACAGAATTATTGTTTTAGAGTCATCTGTGTAAGCCCATCGGGCTGATGTAGAGGTTACTGTGACATTGCAAATCAGCTGATCTCAAAGTTGAGATTCTAAGATTCAAATCATAGTAAAAAGAGTTACTTTAATACAGATTTGAATACTAGATCGTGGATACCAGTGTTCTTTGGTGGTTGGGTTTCAATTAATCACACTTCTCCGGATTAATCGACTTTTTCATACATATTATCCTCATTCATTCTCTGAAGTAAATCTTATGGTAGTTCCAAAGGCTAAACAGTAAAAGAAAGAGAGTCATCTGTGTATACCGTAGCATCTGGAATCAAGTTATTTATAATGTCATAAAATTTGTTTCCCAAAAAAACCAGATTTGTGTTCTTTTTACTATACTGATGTAGATCGAAGCAGAAATTGACAAGAGAAGGCTGCCATGGTGGGTAATAAACATGAAGCAACAGTAAGAATTATAGGCAAAATTGTATATCTAGAGCTGAGAAAAGGCCCTGAGTTCTGATATCTAGTGGAGCAGTAGATCTCAGCTGTCCCTTGCATTGATAATATGCTAGTTGGAGAATACCGCATCAAAGATTGATTGCATTTTGATCTGAGCTATATAGGAGCTTATAATCTACTTTCTGCCTATTCAAAATAGATTGCTCACCACTGTCCACCACCAGTAGACTTACCACGGGGCTTAAGCGAAATGCTCCTGAGGCACTACAGATGAATGAATGTTAGACTGTATCAAGCATCCATAGCAAGGTGGCAAGTGTCGACGAATAAGCTACGCAGCCGTAGTCTAAGTGGGAACAAACCAGAGTTTGATAGAAGCGCAACACGCATACATGATTGGCTACCCCAACTGATATTAGATAGAACCTTCAGTATGTCTAATATTTTAAGACTTTCAGTTCCTTCAAATATGTTACCCATGTTAGACGTTGGTCAAAACACATTCCTAGAAATGTAACCTGCATGTTTGTCTCAACTGGTTCACCATGTAAATACAGCTGAAGGTTAACATATTCCCTCAACCATGAAAGCAAATGCACATGGTTTTTTCTGGGGAAAACGTGATCCAGTAGATTTACACCACGATTCTAAGCAAATTATTGTGTTTTGAAGAAGCCTGTCACCAGTAGTTAACGTTTTACATGAAATGTAAATAAACAAAATGGTCTACAAATAAAGAACATGTAACTGGTTTTCACACGCAGTTTGTTATACTATTTATAGATACGGTAAACAAAGTAAACTTGGACACTACCTTTCCTGAGGTATTCTGTTTTCCAGAGTAAAAGCCCCTGACAAATGCGAGCAGATTTCCTTGTACACCCCATTCATAAAATGTATTTTAGATTCCTCTCCTTCATGTCGTATACAACTTTTGCAAATCAAAAAATACAGCCATCAGGCATTGGCAAAGTAAGAAGGCGTTTTGAATAGCAGCTTCCAGGCAGTTAAATTTTCGTTAAGGAGCATCCCGAAAAATATTTATAACCATGAATAATTTTTTTCCGTTATATACAGAAACTATTACAGATTATTTGTCAAATACTATCTGGTTTTTCTTTTTGCTGTTAATAATTTTTGGGAAGTGCTGTGCTTCTTCAGACACTTCATTTGCCTCAATATTCTTGAAGAGACCACGAAATGATTGTGGTGACTTGGAAGTCTGAGAGGTCAGAAATACTGTATCAGGCGATGATTTTTTTTTTGTGGATCTCTTCATTAGAATCTTAGTAGTGTGCTGTGGTGTTGGTGCAGTAGAATTTTTATTGGATATTTATTACAATTGGACTGGCTTTCTTTTAACCACTTTGAGCTTTTCCACCAAAAATATGTTTCTTCTTACTTGTACTCAGTGATGCAATAGCAGAATTGAAAGCTTTTACTTGGTCCGACAAAGCTTGGACCAACTGGGTCAGTTACTTGCACAATGCATACTCGCTCTCTTTCTGTACTTTGTTGGAGAGAGCTTGTATAAAACTAATGCCAGGTTGTACTGGATTCCTTAGTTTGAGAAATTTTTTTTTAATATTCCCGACAAGCCACAGGAAAGATACTTTTTGCTCAATACAAAGTTTTAAAATAGCTTGCTCCTCCTTATAAACAGGGCATTCTCGAGATCTTGCTGAATGTGAACCATTACAGTTGATACACTTTTCTTTCTGTGCATTTGATATTCATCATGTCCTGCAGAGCTACAATGTGACAAACTTGCTCCCTAGTCCAACCAATTTTGTTGTGCTCAAAACCCTGGCACTGAAAATAGCATCTCAGGTTTATGTATGGTTGCACATGGACAGAGAGGTGGTCGATTCTTATCCTCTCAGGAACAGTTGGAGCAGGAAATGTAAGGATAAGTGAGGATGTTGACAAATCAACACCATTTTCCTTCTTCATGATCTTCTACACAGAAGTGACAGACTATGGTGACAGCTCTTCCAAAATCTCTGATAATTCAGCATCCACCAAATCTCAGCAAAAGATAAACTCCCTTGCTGGAATTTAGAGAGTTATGTGGCTCCACTATTACTTTGTCCTTCCCTGTTGAAATAAGGGATAAGAGCTTCTGACTATGTTCATCATTATTTACCTCTATTAACAAGACATCACTGCTAAGTTTTTTAAAAGACTTTGGAGAGCCACAAAGTGCTAGAACAAATTTGTTTATTAGGAATGGAGAACCTTCGCCAAGGATTTATCTTCTAGTTACATTTCACTATAAGGAAATGGGTATTATATAATTTGGCACTTTCAGTTACATCTCTTGTTTCGCTATTGCTCAGTACATCTAAGACCAAAAACATCTGCAGAAGCTTTTTCAAACTTATGGATTTTTCTTGGTTTTTTCAAGTGGACCAACAACCACTAAAGGATTAGAAATTGGAATAATGTACCCATGAGTACTGGGGATAAAAAGGAACACTCCAGCAGAGTGTATGCATACTGGAGGTAGAGGTTTCATACAGCTGGGTTCACTCGCTATGAATAGCCAGCCACCCATCACATGATACTTTCCACCTTGGGTTAAAATTGCATAAGATATTGCAACATCACCAAGCATAAGTGAAAGAAAAAATAGTAAATTGTTATGTAGTTTATGTAAGGGTATATGTTGTAATTTGTGAAGAGTTCTTGATGCAGTGTATGTGTATGTGTATAGTGTAAAGTGTTCTGCAGCTCTGTGTGTAGTGGGAAAAAAAGCTGCAGAGGTTAGGCCAATGGGGATACCAACCATCAAAGTCTTAAAGTAAGACTCCTGTGCGGGAAAAAATAGGAAGATAAATTTCAGGTTAAGGTTCAGCTACATAGTCTGAATAATGAACTTATAAAGAAGGCTTTGGAACCTTTTAAGGAGGCTTTGAAGGCATGTTCTTCTGATGTGGTCTCACAATTAAAACCACAGAGACCAATAAACCATACAAGGGGGCCTGTTTCCCCCTTTACAAAGAAAGTGGCTGTTGTAATTCATGTTGTGAGTGTCTCTTCTAATTCTGCCTCTGAATCAGCACAACACCTGCCTGTCCTCATCCACCACTTCCTTGGTCTCCAAGTTGGATGCTGGAAGCTTCATAGGCAACAACATAATCTTCAAATATGAAGCAATCTGTAGAATAGAAAAAAGAAATTAACTGTATAATATAAATGAGTTGTTTTGCAATAGAATAACAATGGATGTTTTCATTCATTCTTGACCATTAATGCTTAGTACATGATGTGGGCCTTATTTGTATATATTTGCAAGAAACACATTTTTGCCAAAATGTAAATTTCATTTTAAGAAGATTTAATGTTTATCAGTGACATTAACTCCCTAATATAAGAGTTAGAGGTGGAATAGTCATATTATATCACAAACAAGTTATCAACAAAGTGATTGAAATAAATACAAATCTGCAAGTAGTTGCAATCAGAATGAAGCATCTGCTGCATATTACTATTCACAGCATATAGTTGCTGAATTTTGATTGGAAGGTGGATGGCACATCACATTTAATTACCCAGTTTCCCCCATCTGTATTGTTAATAGGAGATTGTAATGCACACAATCCTATTTTGGGGTCAAGTCAAATTGAACTCCGGGGAAGAGAGTTAGAAAAATTCCTTTTAAATTTTGTGTTATATTAAACAGTGGCTCAGGAAATTATTTAAATGCCAGAGACGGATCGATGTCCTGTATAGATTTAGTAAGCCCCTTCTATTATTGCCTTCCCCCTGGGAATTGAGTGCTCGCACCAACACGCGCGGGAACAGAGTGAAGATGGGTCATGGGAAAGTAAATAGAAAGACACAACCAGCTGCAATAATTGCGAAATATGGGTGTGAAGCATTCACAGCACAACACTAAGTCACGAACCCAACGAAAAAGTTTTAACATTATGACGTTTTTTTTTTAACCTCCAGGACCACCGTTAGGTATATTATCTTCAGAGGATGAGATGAATGAATTGTAGCGTGTGTGAAAAATGCCATGCCTGACTGGGATTCGAACCCAGGCGAACCTCCAGATGAAAGGCCGAGACGCTACCAGTTGCACCATGGAGGCCAGCTGAAAAAGTTTTAACAGGCAGAGGCAATAACAATAAAAAATAAACAAAAAATAAAACAATAAATCAAAAACTTAACACAAATGTGTTAACAATAAGCTTGAAGCTTTTGCATAGGATATGGAAATGTAGCATATGAAAAATGCTGTGCCTGACCAGATTCGAACCATGTCCTCTGAATGAAAGGCCAAGACACCACCAGTTGTGTCAAGGAGACCGGCATTTCAACAGTAATTTGAAAACTAGCTAAATCTACAACAGAATCTCTTAGTTTGAACATTCAGGTCCAGCTTGTATACAAATACCGTGTGCTTACATGTAGTTGCATCGTCAATAAATAAAACATTGATCCAAATGCTTATTGTGTTAATTCAACAATATTATTATACTTTTCTTTCTAGGTGCGTCAGCTAGAGATCGAGAAACGTAACTTGGAGAGGAAAATGCAATCACAACGAAGTAAGAGTTATGAAAGAGGAGAAAAGGCAGCTGGTGATTGTGGGGGAGGATCAAGCAGTTTGCTAACAGGGCTTGGTGGTAGCTGCACTGGTCTTGGTCTTGAGCAAGAAAATCGTGATCTTAAACTAAAGATACGCAGACTTGAAGCACAACTTGCAGAAAAGGAAGCTGAATTAGCAAGACTGCGCAGCATGGAACACACAAGGTATTTATTGAATGCATTATATTACATTTTCCTATTTTATTATATTCTGTTATAATGTTTATTAATTCTTTTATTGAAAAATGTATAAGCACAATTTTATATAATGCATTTAATGACTTTTTTTTTTTAGTATTAAAAATCATTTCCTATATGGTGTTTGTTATTAATTTGTAATAACAGTGTAATTATCTAATTTTTTGATAGTGATAAGTAAGTTTTCTGAAACAAAACTATTCCACTTGTATACTTATGAGTAACTTTATTGTAATATTGACAAGTTCTTCAGTTTTGCATTTCATAACATAAGTTGATGTTAAATGTTAGCCTAAATTGTTAATGTATACATAAAATAAATTTGCATTTGTTAAACGTTGTCAGAATTTATTCTGACATTCACATTTCTGAGTCTATCTTATAACTATTTTTTAATATAATTTCCTTCCTAACAGAATATTATGACAGAAATATTATTACTTTAAAAAAATTTTTAATATTTGAAACACCATATAAGTTTTTTTAAAAAATGTTGATTTCTTGATTTACCAATTTCCATTAAATTTTTATTTTTTTCAATTTTTTGTGCTAACTTCATCAAAGTTTGCCAACGAATTATCATTACTATCCTCACTTTAGAAACTGTAATTCTGAGCAGATCTGCAACTCTTTTTCTTATTCCATATCACTCCACCAGGTTCCTGTGGCAAGAAATTCTGTGCTGCATCTATTGCTTTGACAGCAGTTTTACCTCCCAAGGTGGTCTGGAGTTGTTTATATTTACTGTTGCATAAGATGCAATCTAAATATTTATGTTTCTTACTTTTAATTGGTTATATCATCTTTTTCTTTTGTGGATTATGCAGTTTTTGTAGAACTGTCATCTTTAAATATTTGCATATACATTTACATTTCAAAAGCTTGGATTATGTAACATATTTTAATCTCTCTTAATTTCACTTGAAATTTTATCATATAGCAGTTTTTCTCATTTTTATGAACACACACATATTCTACATATACAAATTTATGCACCACAAACCTTTGTAGGTTGCACTTATTAGTTGTTCATTCAATTAATATCCCAAATATTTAACCCAAAATTACTTAATTGGCATGTTATTTAAATGCAAGATTAAGTTTGAAAGATATAGGTGGGCTTTTGTGATAACCTGATTTTTTTTTTACTTTTTAGGCATAATCATGAATAGTTCATGAATTATTCGATACCTTAACATTCTATGCTTTAATAATGTTAATCTAATAAGTTTCTCCAAGATTAAAAAATAGATATTGAGCTGTTTTAATTTTTATAAAAAAATTTCAGATTTTTATAAAAACAATTGTAACATATACAAAAGAAAATCTGTGTTTTTCTTCTCAATCTTATTAAGAATATATTTTTGGAATATATAATAATAAAAAGAATAAAATAAAAAAAATAATATATTTTTTCTTTAGTAATTTTACAAAATTATTTTTACAGAACAACATTAGATCGTAGCAGTGAAGTGGAGAGATATCGAGCTGGACAATTACAAGCAGAACGTTTATTAGAAGCAAGAGAACAGTCTCATAGACAGCAAGTTTTACGACTTGAAAATCAGGTAAATTTATTTAACATAACTTTCACTGTCATGATTAATAAGATTGAAATTATGTTTCGCTGTACAAATTAATTTTAATTTATGGACAGAAACAAAAACAGACCAGAAGTTTGTACACCAAATTTCTTCCAACCAAAATGACTCATTTAATTTTATAAGTAATAAATAAATCTGACTGTGTGAGCTAAAGTAAAGAAATTACCTCAGTTATAAATTTGTGTTGACCTCAGTAACTCTTAATAAAAGTATTAAATAATATAAATAACTCCTGGAATTGATTCTTATACAGGCTTAGGATCTTTTATCTTTAATTTCATTTATTTTTCATTGTAGAATAAATTTAAAGTAATTAAACTTCTCTTAGAATGATAACAGTATGCAGTATCCATTTAATGACTGACTGTGTTATAAATTATTTGTCATTTGGGGTTGCTTCTGAAGTCTGTTATAAAATTGAATGACTTGTTGAAATAAAAGGTCACACTGAAATTTTTATTATCTTTATATCTAATAATTATGAATTTACTTTTTGATTTAATTATACCTTAATAATATTTAATACTAAATACTTTATAATTTAATACCTTAACCCTTTGAGCTCTCTTGCCCTGCAATGCTGGCCTCAATTACTTACATCATTAACTCTCTGTACATTGTGACACTGTTTTGCCAATCATCTCTGATTTATTTATGTATCATATACACAACTGATGTTAAATGCCTATTCAAATGTAAAAGTTATTTATCGTAATTTATTATATTAACTTTAATTAAGGATCATGTTTTAACTTAGCATTTCTATTTTAACTCCATAAAAAAATTACTCCATAGCTAATTTGTATGTTACCATTATAAAAAATAGTAATAAAAGCTGCCTAAAACAAGGCATTGAATGAAAATTGGGGATATATGTGTTACAAAAAAATGTTTCAATGACAGGGTGACTAAGAAACATTTCATAACAATGACTTTATAATGGTACTGGATATAAAAATATATTAATATAATTATTAAAATTACAATATGTAATAAAAAATTAAGAAAATTCTAGAAATATTTTAGTAACAAAAAAAAAAGTTTGTGAAAACATGACTAAAAGTAATTTATTGTACAAGGAAATTAAATGGGGATTGTTTTGAGTTGTTATACCATTGTAATGTTTTTATTCATTAGTTTTGAACACAAGCAAGTAAAAATATAGATCAATTATCAAATAAAAGATAATTTTGTTTATGATAAAATTGTTACCAAAATTCATTTCAATAAACATTTAATTAGTTTAATAGCGCTAATCTTTTCATCATGACAAAGGAAGGGAATTATTTTTCAGTTCAAGAGTAATATCTAAAGTACGAATAAATTTTATTGCTACATATAATATCAGACTTGTCAATGTGTTATTTCTAAACAAGTCCATGATGTCACCGAACTTATAGAAACACAGAAAATGTCATATAAAATAAATAAAAGCTGTACCTTGGTGGCCTACAATGCTGAACAAGAGAGTATTCAAGCATAATGACTTTGGCCTAACATGCAGGCCAAGAAAGCTGTGAGGACAACCTACATAATAATCAATCAGAGCTGTGTGCAATATAGTGATGGCCTTGTATTGCAGGCCAAAAGAGTTGAGGGAAAGATAAGGAAAATTTCTCCAGGGCGCAAAGGATTAATATTTAATGTAATACCTTAAATATAATTATCATGAACGTATTAATATTACTGTTTGTGTTCTTTTTTCAGTTTAATTAAATTAAAATTACTAATATATTACATTTTAATTTTATACCTTTCAATAAAGACTTTGGTGAGCAAAACACCTCTTAATAACAGAATTTCTTTTATAATTTTGTATTACTGCATTTCCTGACTGATAGAAGATGCCTATGTGTGGTGAGTTTCATTTATAGTTACTGTGTATTAATGGCATCTTTACAACTGCTAATCAGATTACACTATCAAAAGGATGGGAGAAATAACATTTTAAGCAATTATTATTGAGCTAATACATAATAATAAGATAAGTGATTGTTATTATTAGTATGATATAATACTAATAATTATACTGTGGCAGACATATTTGTTATAATAGTTCTTTTTACTTTCTATTTATATAGATTCAGTTACTGAGAGAGCAACTTAACCAAGAAGTAAAACGCAGACAGATGTATGTTCTAAGGAGTTCTCGTGCTGGTCGTGAAATGCAACAGTTGAGGCAGGCATTAGGAGACTCATTACGCACAGTGTCTCAAGATCCTTCATTGGATGCATTATTACTCGAACATGAAACAAGAAAACTAGATACTACTGTCGCTTCCAGTGCTCAGCCACTTGCACTGCCAGCACCTGCCCCCAGACCACATACACCTCATAAATCTCATACTTGAACAAAATTTGTGTTAAATAACATAACATACAAACACATTGATTTATAAATGCATTTGTATACAAATGTTATCTCATATACATTTCCAGATGTTGTTTTTCACATCCTCAAACTATCCTATTTTCCACATGATGGTGTAATCTACTATTACTGCCTGAGAAGCAGTTTTAGCTTAAGATCATTAAAATTGCTAGATATACAACTGTATATAGTAGAAGAAAATGAGGGACCAAACAACATTACTGTATGGAGTTAAAGGTTTATGTGACTATAATATATAAAATCATATACAAGCGGATCAAAATGTTAAATACAGTAAATTGAGATAAACCTATGTTTCTGATGGAAGAGTTTTGAAACTCAGAAATTAATCTGGAAATTTTTAATTGTATTCAGAAATTGATAGTACGAATTGAATTGTTAAAATTGTACGTCACTAAATTTTTATTGTATTTTATGTTTGTATTTCTTGGTATTTAATAGCACAAAAACATTCATTGTTAAGAAATATTTATCATTACTTGCCTATTTTTAACATTTAGCATAAATAAAATTGTATAATCTATTATAAATAGTGGAACAATAATTATAAAAAGACCTAACTATGTAATTTTGTTATGATCTCTTGTTTTGTTATTTTATTACTATTTCAACACAGAGTATACTCTGCTCATAAATTTAATGAATTAAATTAAGTACATATATTTTACGTACTTATCATTTTCCAGGTTAATGAGTAATGAATTCCTTGTGATATGTTTTTATAATCTTATGATATATATTGTTATATTACCATTTCACCTATACACTGCCATTATCAATCTTATATGTAGTATTATAACTAGATTTAGGTGTGCAAGTATATCGTAATTATATAGTACATCATAATAAGAGGAGAGAGTTTCTGTATTAAATCACAATATTTATTGTATTCATAAATCAAAATTATGAGAAATTTAGTTTATACTTTTATAATAATAATTATAAAATGGTTCATTTTCTAAATTTAGAAAATGAGTTGTTTTACATTTATTTTATGAAAAATTATTATAATATTCTAGTCATATAGCCATTGTAGAAATTTACTTTAATAAATTTGTGGTGGAGTTCCTTACCACTTAGCTCTAAAGTTAAGTAGTTGTACTGTGTATATCTTCATCAGCACAAAATTATGAAAATTATTATTATTCTTAGTATTACTGCAACATAGTTGATAATAATTTGTATGAGAGCAGTTTGTCTTATATTTATATATGCGTGGTCAAGTTAATATCCAATCCTCAAGGAAGAATGCAAATTATTTAATCCTTCTTCCCTCACAACTGTCTTACAAATTCGTTGCAGATGACATGTAACTAATTTAGTTACAAACTCTCATCATCCTGAGTTTCACTTCAAATTTGTCTATATAACCGTGAATAATAGTTATGTTTTTCATTATTTCTTTACATCTTAACTGCATGTAGTAGAGTATTGTTTCTTGGTTTACAGTTTAATTGTACATTCATTTAAATAAATATGTTACTTGCACTTTGTCAGCCTTTAATGAAGATGAGCAAATTATGGCTTTTATTCCCATTTTAACATACATACATAAAATTTAAAATTGCTATAAAACATTAAAAGAAAAAGGTACATTCTTAATAAATAACTGCATCTTTTTTTGTCCAGTGAAATTTTTGGTAAATTTTTTAATAAACAAGATATTATAAATATCTTGAATATAGCATACCTAACCAAAATACATTAACAAAATTTTACTTTACCAGCAACAGCCTTACAACTGCTGTTATAGCTTTAAGTAAAAGTATTGTAATGTATGGTAGTTAAGTAAAAGTATGAGTGGATATTTTTGTGAACTTGATATTTA